>MU182057.1:57846-80987 GCA_016904865.1 Pissodes strobi
CCCATGTCCGAACATGGTCGGCTGGCCAATCAGAAGGCTGGGACACACATTGCCCGCGAAGGCTATGCGTCTCTGCTCTCCTGATACTATCGACTTTTTGAATGTGTTGATTTTTATTTAAAAAGTTGCTAGAAAGTGGGATGTTTTAATGAAATGTTATTAAATGAAGATATATACATGGCTAAGGAGGTCTTAGTTGTTTATAGAATGTTGATGTGTTTCTATAAATGGTTCCATGTGGGGTGCGATGCTCGGGGTTGTATCTCCGGTCAGCGATGTTAGCTGTCAGCGGCGATCCCTTAATTTGCTGTTCGAAGAATCTGCATGCGTGGTTGTCGATGTACTCCTCGACATATTCGACTCTAGCCCACGCATGCAGGTCCGCTGTTCTGGTTCGATCCCGCAAAGTAAGGGAAAACGCCGCCCTCAGGTATCGATTTTGAATAATTTGAATTTTTCTCATGTGAGTTCGGGCCACCGAGCACCACACCGGGGAGCCATATAATAGTGCAGGCCTTATTATGGATTTATATAATATAAGTTTGTTTGTCGGACTGAGGTATGACTTACCGGCTACTAGTAAGCCAAGACCTTTTTTAATTGCCTCATTTTTTGAAATAATAGCGGTGACGTGCTTGCTAAAATTTAATTTACTGTCGAATGTAAATCCCAAGTATTTAACTTTTTGTTTAGGTATGATTTGCGTGTTTCCTATTACGAGAGGTGTTACGTCTATATCTTTTTTCTTGCGTGTGATAATAGCAAGCTCGGTTTTACTAGTGTTAAGAGAGACCTTCCATCTCTCGTAATAGGGGATGAGCACGCTCATATGGTCACCTAGTCTTGACTTCGCCACCTCGGCGATAGGATTCAAGGAATAAATTGCCGTATCGTCGGCAAAAAGGGCAGTATGGGTTTCAGGATGTGACGGGATATCTGCAATAAAAAGATTGAAAAGCAGCGGTGAGAGAACTGTGCCTTGAGGCACCCCTGCGCGCAGTCTCCTGCTCGCAGAAGTATGTGCTCCTATCCTGGTAACGAAGGTGCGTTCGGCAAGGTATGATCCAATAAGGGAGACTAAGTACAGTGGTAAGCTGTGGTTAGCTAGTAGCTTGTACAGCAACCCCTCGTGCCATACCCTGTCGAACGCCTTCTCGATATCCAGGAATAGGATCGCAGTTGATTGTCGACTGTTAAATCCCTCGTATATGTCAGATGCGATTTTCGCGGCAAGCATGACGGTGCCATGCCTGCCGCGAAAGCCGAACTGTTCTGGGGGGATGATATCGAGCGTTTCGATAACTCTGTTGGCCCTCGGCAAGATTAGCCTTTCAGCCACCTTCCCGAGGGTATTCAACAGCGATATCGGTCGATAAGATGACGTAATAGCGGGATCTTTTCCCGGTTTCAGGAAGTGTATGACACACGCTGCTTTCCAGGGTTTGGGGAAGTGTTGCAGCCTGATGACCGCATTAATTATATGCAATAAATGGATTAATGGCTTTTTAGGTAGATTTTTCAGGACTATATTCGGTATACCATCCGGGCCGGGAGCTTTATTTCTCGGCAGACGACAGAGTGCTTTGCGGAGTTCCGCCGGAGTGACTCTCAGTTTATCTAGTACTGACGGAGGAATTGGATACTTTTGCTGTAAGAAGGTTCTTACAGCGTGACTATACTGGGTTTGTTCCGGCATAGTGTCAGGCGTCTCGCTGTAGACGCCTTCCAAGTAGTCTGCGAAGGCCTCCGCTTTTCCCGCATCATTCACCATGTCTACGCCACGGTGTCTGATGACGGGCATCGGCGTACTACTTCCGCGAACCTTCTTGGCCAACTTCCACAGCGAGCCATCCTCTCTATTAATAGTATTAATGTAGTCAAGCCATGCTTGGCTACGGTGATCCCGGATTTTAATCCTGATCTCCTCCGTCAGCGCGTTGATACGAGCGGATCCCATTTGTGTCCTGTTTCTCTGCCATCGGCGTCGAACACGGTTTCTAAGTGAGATTAATTCAAGGATGTGATCAGGAAGTGATTCTGTCCTAGGGTGGATAATCACCCTAGGGCACATTGCATCTCGGATGCGCTGGATATTAGTAGTAAGCTTGACTACTTCATTCTCTAACTCCTGGATTGTCTCTATTTGTTCAGGGACGACTGTTACCTCGTTTAACCTTGCTCTAAACATCCCCCAATCAATATTCCTGTAGGAAACGACGGTGTCACTCGTCGTGGGGACCCTGTGATACAGGCTAATCTTGATCGGGAGATGATCAGAGTTTAAGGCATTGATTTCTAGCAGCTGTGTGGTTCTTATCGCTCCCCTAGTAATAGCTACATCCAGGAATGAGTCGCTACGTAGATATGTAGGATTTGGAGTTCGGTGATAGGACATTTCCAGATTGTTTTCGATTATCCCCTTAAATAATCTACCCCTGCTGTTAGTTACGCCGCCCCAGTCGGCGTGCGTGGCATTCAAGTCCCCTATCAGCAGGGATACTCTGTTTTGCGGAAGTAATGCAAGGAGGTCGTTTGCCGTGAGGCGGAGAACCGGTGGCACGTAGCAGCCACATACACGCAGTCCGCTCTCCAGTTCTATACTGACGTATTCGATGGCAGTGGGCACGTTATATACGCGCCGGTACCGCAGAGTTTTGTGTATGAGACATGCCACGCCTCCTCCGTTTCGATCTGGCCTATCAAATCGCTCGATATTATAGCCCCGAATCTTAAAAGTAAAATTCGGAGCCAAATTCGTTTCATTGAGAAAAACGATCTGAAAATTGGTGGTTTGCATGAAATTACGAAATTCGCCCATTTTGGACCTGATGCTGTTACAGTTCCAACTTGCTACGTTTAACATTATATGTTAAATTGATCATACTCGAATGAGAAAAAGCGTATCGAGGCTTGGACAATTTCGGCTTTGTCGCCCCGACACGCTTCTAACATACTCGAGTAATGATCGAGAGCTAAAAACAATTGATCTAAATTAACTAGGCTATTAATTTTTGTTACTACGTTATTTAGATTAGATAATGTGTTCGAGATATTTGCAGTATTTATTTGTTTATTGTTAATGTGAGCTGAGCTACCACGAGCAGTACCACTAACCTGTACATTGGCATTTTGTTTGTCTATGTTTTCCTTGGTAAGACGTGCATTGGTGTTTCGTAGGGGTGGGAACTGCTGGTGGTATTCTTCAGATCGTTGGACATTGTTTAGTCCTTGGCTCCGTGAGCCGTCTGCTACTCTGGGTGCTGAATTGCCGCGCCAAGCAGGGTTGCTTGGCGGTGGTGCGGGTTTATAAGTTTGTTTTGTTGCTTGTTTAGTTTTCGCTGTCGAATTTTCGATGATATTTAATTTGTAAATATACACCGGGCACCCCTCGTCGATCGATCTGTGGGGTCCGCTGCAGTTGGCGCATTTGAAGAATTCTTGTGTGCAGCTCGTGATGTCGTGCTGCCCGGAACATTTACTGCACGCTATCTTACGATTGCAGTAGGTTCTGGCGTGCCCGTACTGTTGGCAATTCTTGCACTGTAGTACGGGTTTGCCAGAGCGCCTTGCCTCCCATGAAATTCTCACATGCATTAAAGTTTTAATTTCGGTATTTAGTCTCCTGACTGTATAGTCCGTCCCGAGGACGACAAGGTACATGGGCTGCCTTGTTTTCTTCATTTCGAAGATATTTCTAGTCGCTACATTATGTTCGTCTTTCAGTGCTTCCTGTATTTCTTCGGGCTTGATGTTGCCATCAAGGCCCCGAAGTACAAATGCCCTTGTTTTGTCGTTGTTTTCCGCGTATGAATGGTATTCAGTATGCTCTTGATCGAGGGCTCGCTTTAAAGTATGCAGATCCATTGCATTCTCGCAGTACACAATGACACTATTCTTGGTGTATTTGAGTTGGTATTTAGTAATACGCAACGCTCTTAAGTCTTCCCTTAATTCCTTATGGTCGGCAGGGCGGCCTTTAATAACTACCGGGGGTGGGGGTAGTATTTTGTGTTTGGGGGTTGTTTTGCCCTGTTTGGTCGCTGACAGTTTGCGCTTAACTCCTGTAGAAGCAGAAGTAGACGCCACGCTTACTGTGTCTTCCTCCTCCGTATCGATATCTTGGAGGGGTTGATATTGGTTGGTGGTGGGAACCGGGGGTTGGCCCATATCTAGTTGGACGATTTTGAAATTCTTCTTGAAGGGTATTTGCCTAAAAGGCGTTTTAAAGGGGTCTTTTTGATTTTCGATTATCAGGGGGGCAGAAGTGGTTGTAGTCACGGGTGGTTGTAAGGCCTTTGTTTTGGGGTCGTTGTCCGGGATTTTAGTTGTTTTTACTGTTGCTGGGTCAGAAGAAACATCTTTGCTTTTTTGCAGTTGCTGGCGTTCACCTTGGGTGACCTTCAGCTTTTTTGCATTGTCCGAGCCTTGAAGGTTTGTCGGACTGCATTTCTTTTTACCGGTATCAATTCTAGAGACTGGCGCTTTTTTAATTCTGGTAGGGTGAGTATCCCTAAAGTGTTGGCGCACTCTAGAGATAAATTTGGCGGCATCATTATTATTTAGATTTGCATATTCTCGCATGCTTTCGTAGTCCATGCGACATTGAACACAAACTTCCGCGAAAGATTTGCATCTATTGCGGATTTTACGCTGGGAATCTTCTGTTAGTTTCCGGTCGGAGACAGACTCCATCGAGATGTTCGACATAGCGTCTTCATCATCCGTTGGGTCGCCCATGGCAAGGGCAGTTGCCGGGGTTACGTCCCCGGCGACTGGTAAATCGAAAGCACTAGGCTTGTAGCGGCCTTTACTGATTACCACTTGGGTAAAAAGCAGTCCTAAGCAAATTAAAAGCGATCGGGCAATCGTAGGGTAAAGAAACACGCAGAGCTCAGTCCTAGGAACTCCAACTAGTTCTTGTTCCAATCGCGGTCGAAACAAGAGTCCATACAACATTTCATCATCATCACAACATTTATTTCAAAAAAATTTACATTGTTTGTGGCCTGTATGCAAATATAAATCGCGCTTTATGCGGTTAGCGCCGCCTTTCACGCTTACACAAACGTGATTTGTAGGGGCTCGTTCACCACTCGCGCCTAGTGCTACTCGCCTATCTACACTTACATACTATGTGCCGCCCAAAATTGCTGCAGTACGCTTCTATGGGATTCCTTCCCTTCAAGCCTGATATCCGTGCTCGTTACCAAAGGTTACAGTTCAGAATGCTTATTTTTAAGGACTAGTTAAGTTCAGGCAAGGAATAGAGGAAAACACAATCGAAAAAACCTCTTTCACGTTTCTTTGGCTTTACATGTTGGGGGCAAGTTATGCCCTATTGTGAGGGTCATGTAGTTGGGGGTTGCAATAGGCATCGCCCATTCAATCAAAGACAGGGATTGAGCGAGTTTCGCCAGAATCACTTTCCAGCGGATCTGCGAGGCAGCTGGTCAGTGTGTCAGTGGCTTGTCATGTCTTTTGTATAGGTGTCATTTCGTCTCCCCGTAAGTATTGCATACCCGTACTTATGCTAATACAGCAAGTATGGGTGTGTACTCGTCCTGTGTACCCGTACTTTTGGGAAATTACGACCTCTTACTTGGTTTAGCTATGGTTTTACGTTCCCATACTTTATGTTGTGCGGGAAGTGCGGGGACGTATTTAGTCGTTATATGAGTCAGTGCTCTTACTCGGGCGGTCTTGGGTCCTGGTAATACAAAGATGTTAATCTGTGTATGGGCCCATGTTTTGGTTTCCTCTGTGGGTCATAACGCTCCATTGCTATGTCGGCTGTCAATGCCGAGCCGCGTATACCAGAATCGTAGAACCTGCAGGACATTTTGTCTATGTATTCTTCGACAGTGTCAAGATTTGCCCATGAGTGCAGGTCCACGATTCTAGTATAACGGCTGGCAGAGAAAGCCGCTCTCAAGTAGCGATTTTGCATAATTTGCAATGCCTTTTTATGCGTGTTCGCTACAGAGCTCCACACAGGGGCCCCATACAGTAGCGTTGGCCTAATAATGGCTCTGTATATATGGACTTTATTACCAGGACTCAAAAACGATCTCGGTCTGATCAGCATATTTAAACTTTTATGCGCTATTGCATTTTTTCTTCGTATGTCCGTTATTTGTCCAGTGAAGTTTAGTCGCTTGTCTAGTATTATACCGAGGTATTTGACTTTGTCTTTCACGTTAACGTTAGTACCGTGTATTGTAAGTGGCGTGATGTCAATGTTTGTTCTCTTTTTGGTTAGTATCGTTAGTTCTGTCTTAGGGACGTTTAAGTTGATTTTCCACCTCTCATAATATGGGAGGAGGATGTCTAGGTGGTCTAGTAGTTTAAGTTTAGCCGCCTGCGCGATGCGGGATTGCGAATACACTGCCGTGTCGTCTGCATAGAGCATTAGGGAGGTGTTTTGACAGGAGGGGATGTCTGCTATATAATAATTAAATAGCTGGGGGGACAAGACAGTGCCCTGCGGGACGCCGGCTTTTAGCGGTCTCACAGACGAACTTGCCCTGTTTATGCGTACCGAGAGGGTGCGTCCGGCAAGATATGACTGGGTCAGCGCTGCCAGATGCAGTGGAAAACCAAGTTCCACATGCATCTTAAACAGTAAGCCGTCATGCCACACCCTATCAAACGCCCTCTCAATGTCCAGGAGAAGCAGTGCAGTGCTTTGGCCTCGGTTAAAGCCCTGCACGGTATCGTATGCAATTTTCGCCGCAGACATGAGCGTGCTATGTCCGGCTCTAAAGCCGAACTGCTCATTGGGCAGTACACCGAGTCCCTCGGCTGCACTACTTATTCTGGACAGGAGCAGCTTCTCCGCCACCTTTGCCATGGTGGGGAGCAGGGAAATCGGTCTGTAAGAGCCGGTTAGCCTTGGATCTTTGCCTGGCTTGTGGATCATTATGATCTCGGCATGTTTCCAAGAGGATGGGAAATGCTGTAGGCGAATAATGGCGTTTACAATGTGCATGAAATGTATCAAGGATTTGTTCGGAAGATTCCGAAGTACCAGGTATGGCAAGGTATCGTTACCAGGGGCTTTATTTATCGGTAAATGTTTAAGAATGGTTCTGATTTCCCCCGGGGTGACGAGCAACTTTGCCATCACCGCCGGTGGAATCGGATATTTACGCGCTTTAATTTGGGATGCAATGTTGGTAATATGTGCATGTTCGGGGGTTGAGTCAGGCGTCTCTCCGTGGAGCTCTTCCAAGAAGTCAGCGAAGGCCTCTGCTTTGCCTTGGTCGCTTATGACATCTGTATCATTATTCCGAATAGCCGGAATGGCTGCAGAGGGTCCTCTGACCTTCCTGGCCAAGCTCCACAGGGAGCCGTCTTGCACATTCAGGGAATTTACGTATTGCATCCACTTGTCAGTTCTATATTCACTAATTTGAATTTTAATACTATTAGTAAGTTCACTAACGCGTACCTGGTCGATTCTAGAGTGATACCTATGCCATCTACGCCTTATGGCGTTTCGTTCCCTGATTTGGATAAGGATATTTTCCGGGAGGGAGTCTGTCGGGCGCTCTTTCCTGACAGAATGAGCTAGTGTATCTCGGATACGCTGGATGTTTATGGTAAATGACTGGACTTGGGCCTCTAGTTCCTGGACGCTATCTATTTGCTCTGGGATCGTCGTTGCTTCATTAAGCCTTCGTCTGAACTCCCCCCAATCGAGATTCCTGTATGAGGTTTTCATCTCACAGGTCTGTGGCCGCCTTGGCTCAAGGCTAATCACGATCGGGAGGTGATCAGAATTCAGCTCATTCAGCGCCTTTAACGGCGGGACGTCGGCGATTCCCTTCGTAATAGCAACGTCCAGGTAGGAGGGGGTAGTGGCCTGAGCAGGGTAGAAGGTTGGAATTTCGGAGCGGTGAAACAGGAGATCTGGGTTATTTTCAATTGCTTGGTACATCATTCGGCCCCTGGCGTTTGTTGATCCGGCGCCCCACACTACGTGCCTAGCGTTCAGATCACCAATCAACAGGGACCTCTTGTTGTCCGGAAAGAAAGCCAAGAAATCATCTCGGGTAAAAGGAACGTGCGGAGGGACGTAGGCTCCCGCGATACGTAGACCATTCTCGGTCTCGATACAAACGTATTCTGCTGCCGAGCGAATGTTTCGGACCCTTTTAAAGGGGACCGACCTACTCACTAGACAAGCCACGCCTCCTCCGCGCTGATTGGGCCTATCAGATCTCTCAATCTGATAACCCCGAATCTTCAAAACCATCCACGGGTCTATGCGGGTTTCCAATAAAAAAATAACCGAGAAAGGATTATCATGCACAAATTGTTTAAACTCGCCCAATTTGTGTCTGATTGAATTGCAATTCCAACTACATACTTGGAACATAAAAGAAACATTCTATATATTGTATTTTCCAATTTCCTCGGTGAAAAATCGCACCGTTGCCTGTACTATTGCGATTTTGTCGCCGTTGCATGATTTTATCATAGATAAAAATTCGTCGAGAGCAAAGAACAGTTCGCTTATATTAACAAGCGAATTAATTTCATTTATTGTATTTGATAGTTTATGAAAATCTGAGTTGAAATTAGTATGATCGTTTATATTTGCATTAAAATTAGCATTTCGGTTTATGTTTATTTGCGGGTTTGCAGCAATATTGGTTGCACTTACATTTTTAGTATTATTCCGCGTTTGGGGTGGTTGTCTTCGTCCTAGCGCGTCCGGGAATTGTTCTTCGTATGTTTGTCTTGCAGGCCTCTCTTCTTCGCGTGCTTGATGTTGGCTCTTGCTTGAGCCCTGGCCTCTTCGCTGGCCAGCACGTTCATTGTTTTGGGTGTTTTGCCATGCCGGTTTAGATGGGGGTGGCGCAGGAATATATGTCTGTTTTTGCTTAGGAGGCGCCAACAGATTGATCTTGTATATATATACAGGACACTCGGTGCTTATCGAGCGGTGCCCTCCCCCACAATTTGCACATTTCGTTTCGTTAGAAGCACACGTAATGATTTCGTGCGGCCCTGCACATTTAGAGCACCTAATATTCCTGCGGCAGTATGTAGCAGCGTGTCCCAACCCTTGACAGCGCTTACACTGCATGATCGGCTTTTCAGAAAGCCGATTTTCCCAGGAGACTCTCACATCTAATATTATTCGGCATTCTTGATTGAGCCACTTTAATGTGTATCCCGTGTCAAGCACTACGAGGTAAAGTGGCACTCTCGTACGTTTCATGAGGTAGATAGTTTTGGCGTTGATATTGTACAGGTCGGTTAGTTCTTGCTTTATGTCTGCGATTGGGATATCCCCATCTAACCCTCGCAGCACAAAAGCCTTCGTTTTTTGGGCTGATTCGGCATAGCTGTGGTATTGGACATTGTCACTATCAAGGCTACGTTTTAGAAATGCCCAATCCTTTTCCTGTTCGCAGTACACGATTACTGTATTTTTGGTATACTTAAGCGTGTACTTCGTGATTTGGTGCTTTTTTAAGTCGTCTTGGAGGGCCTTGTGGTTATTAAATTTGCCCTGTATAACTATAGGCGGTGGAGGCTTAGTCTTTGTCTGCTTCAGGGGTGGCGATTTGTCGAGGACATGAGCCTTCCGTTTTGCTGTCCTTTTCACGGTAGTGTTTCGGGGCAGATTTGCATTTGCGGGTATGTACGACGAAGTTTCGCTTGCTGCGTCGTCCTCCATGTCCGATAGGGGCTCAAAACGATTTTTTGTCGGGACGGCTGCTTGCCCTCCGACGTCTAATTGCACTATTTTAACATGGCTTTTAAAGGGGAGCGTTTTTAAAGGCACTTTGAATGGGGTAGTATCTGTGTTGGGTACCAGGAGCACAGAAGTATTAGGTTGTTCCTTATTATCTTTCGGCTGAATTTGGGTAATTTCAGTCGAAATTTGCGTGTTTGCGGGCGCTTCTTGTTCCATGGCCTGCGTAGAGGTCATTGCCTGGGCGTTCAAGGTCATGATCTGTTGGCAAGTGAGCTTTTTTGCCTTTTTTCTGCCGGTGTCGATTTTCGACTTTACAGGTTCTTTTTTGCGGGAAGTTGCAAGACCGTGCTCTGCTTTAAGGTGATCTATGGCCTTATTGAGGTCAGATACCATATTTTTCGGATCTTTGTTCGACGTCGAACGAAGAGGTTCAATGAGAAAACTACATGATTTGCATTTCTCGAGATAATTTTGCATGCGGCGGTAAATTTTTCTTGTTTTCTGAAAGATTGCCTCATCCGTGGTTGCCTGAGAGGAGCTTGAGGCGATAGAAGTATTCCCGTCGTCAGAATCGACCATTTTTTAGGCAAAAAGTCGGGGTTCCGTCCCCGAAAACTGAAAAAAGTAATATAAATCCGCTAGTTTTTACTAAACTGTTATTATCCAGTGAAGCAAACTATATGTAATCTATAGAGAATTACCCGGTAAAGCGAAATAAAGGCGCGATATGGATTGCTTTCTGGGATCCACGAAAAACCAGTCCGATTCTTGGCCCGCAAGAGATCGAAGTCCATACGGGCCCGGGGGCCGACGCGCCGTCCGCCACGGCGTTCAGTCCTCCGTCCGTCCGGAAGGCATGACTACCGCGCGGCAACACAACCAGTGTTGCCATTTAGGGCGACATGTCGCCAAAATGACGACTTTTCACCTTGATTAAAGCGTGGCGACGATTTATTAAACTAATGCAATTTTTGGCGACATTTTCATATTAGGAAATTTGTAATTGTCAAATGGAAAAATAAGAACAATTCGGTATTAATATCAGTGTTATACCATATATTTAAACTAATTACATCACAATCCTTCCTAGACTTATATCTGAACGCACCACGGTGTGCTTTGGATTGTCAAATTACGGGGCTTCCCCGAAGCACGGCGCATGCACGTGCACGTTTTCACGCAACCGCAAACCAACTTGTTATTGCATCATCAATAATCGTCTTCATTATTCAATATTCATTTGCATCATCGCATTTTATCGGAAAATTGGAAATAGGTATTTTACTATTTTTATTTACGTGCTACCCTGCTACATCTCAGTTTGGGTTACACTAAAATGAGAGCTATTAGAAAATATTTTAGCCCGGCGTCGACATCTACACTCGGGAATTAAAATAGCTTAATTTTTATTTATTTATTTTTAAAATATTGACAAAGTTGCGTAATAAGGCTTGTTTTGGTTTGTTATTCAAAAAACGCAAAAACAAATTACTTAATATTGGCAGCTTACTGTTCTGAATATTTCGAAGATGTGACGACAAAATGACGACTTTTCATACCAGTCGATGGCGACTTTTTACTTTGTTACTCTGGCAACACTGTTCGGGAAAGGTACTCACTATCCTGCAGTGCAGTGTTGCCATTTAGGGCGACATGTCGCCAAAATGACGACTTTTTGCCTTGATTAAAGCGTGGCGACGATTTATTAAAATAATGCAATTTTTGACGACTTTTTCATATTAGGAAATTTTTAGATATCAAATGGAAAAATTAAAAGAATCAGTATGATATTATCATTAATACATACGCTTTATGACTCATTCCTGTCCTGTCCTGAGTGTCTTATATCTGAACGCACCATGGTGTGCGTTGGGCTTTGGACTGTCAAATTTCGGGGCTTCCCCGAAGCACGGCGCGCGGCGCATAAAATATTTTCGTTTTCACGCAACCGCAATCCAACCTGTTATTGCTTATTGCAGCATTATACAATATTCATTTGCATCGGCAAATAGGAAATCGGCATCTTATCTTATTATTATTTTTATTTTTTATTAAGTGCTACCCTGCTACATCTCTGTGTCAGTTACTGGTTACACTAAAATGAGCGATATTACGAAATACGAAAATATTGTTTAATTTTTTTTTTATTTATTTATTTTTTCAATATTAATGAAGTTGAGAAATAAAGCTTGTTTTGGTTTGTTCTTCAAAAAACGATAAGAATGTACTTAATATTGACAGTTTACTGCCTTGAATATATCAAAGAACATATGACGACAAAATGACGACTTTTCATACCAGTCTGTGGCGACTTTTTACTTTGTTACTCTGGCAACACTGAACACAACATCGGCTCAGTATCAGTTGAGTCTTCGAGCCGTACACTTCGACCCAGACACCACTGAGGATGGCTACCGCAGTTGTAGCCGAAAGCTATGGAGGAAATCAACAAGGACAACGGCCTAATAGCCCGAAAACCCACGCTTATCAAGACACCGGCCGTGAAAGCCTACGTACATTTATAATTCATATTAGTCAATAATATTTCAAATAGGGTTAGATATAATTTAGATTTGTCAATTATGTTTTAGATAGCACCAGTCTTAATTTAATTATAACAAATAATAAATATATATTCCTATAATGTTATTAATAGAATATTTGCAAGTGAAATGTATTTCAGAATGCATCCAAAGTAATTCAGATTAGTCAATCGTAATACAATTAAGATCAGTCAGATGCAATCCAGATTGGACAATCGTATTACAGAAAAAGTCAGATAGAATTCAGATTAGTAATTTTTAATCCAGATAAAACTTATACTAATATTTCGGTTTGTCTCAGATATAATTCAGAATAGTCAATAATTGTATCAGAATACGTCCAGAAACCATCAAACTTAATTCAGATTAGCCAATCATGTTTCGGAAAATGTCAAATATAATTCAGACTGGTCAATTGTGTTTCCAAAAACATCAAATGTAATTTAGACTAATCAATCGCATTTTAAAAATCGTCATATATAATTCACATTAGTCAACTGACTTCAGAAAGCATTAGATGTAAATCAGTTATGTTGAAGGAGTCTACGAAATGTTATTTTTAAATTGTTTAAATATAAAATGTAATTAAAAGGATATTTGCAAGAGGAACATATTTCAGAAAACATCAAATGCAATTCAGATTAGTCAAACGAATTACAAAAAGCATCAGTTACAATATAATTTAGATCAGTTAGATGTAATTCAAATTGGACAATCGTATTGCAGCAAACTTTAGATATAATTCAGATTAGTCAATTTTAATCCAGAACTCCTTAGAGAAAATTTGTACTAGCATTTCGAATATTCACAGATATAATTCAGAATAGTCCATAATTGTATCAGAATACGTCCAGAAACCATCAAACTTAATTCAGATTAGCCAATCATGTTTCGGAAAAAGTCAAATATAATTGAGACTAGTCAACTGTGTTTCCGAAAACATCAAATGTAATTTAGACTAATGAATTCAGATAAGTCAACTGACTTCAAAAAGCATCAGATGTAATTCAGTTATGTTGAACGAGTCTACGAAATGTTATTTTTAAATTGTTTAAATATAAATTGTAATTAAAAGAATTCAGATTAGTCAGTTTTATTCCAGAACGTGATAGATGAAATTTATATGAGTATTTCGGATAGTCTCAGATATAATTATTTAGAATGTATACGCCCAGAAACCCTCAAACCTAACTCAGATTAGCCAATCACGTTTCGACAAAAATTAATATAATTCAGACCAGTTGATTGTGTTTCCGAAAGCATCAGATGTACTTTTGATAAATCAATCGCATTCCAGAAATCGTCGGATACAGTTCAGATTAGTCAATTGACTTCAGAAAGCATTAGATGTAATTCAGTTATGTCGAATGAGTCTGAAAAATGTTAATTTTAATTTGTAATTTAGAAACATGCTTGCGTTTATATTTCAGAACGCCAAACGTAATTCATGTTAGTCAGTCATGTTTAGATATAAGTTAGATTAGTCAATTATATTTTAGAAAGCACCAGATATAATTCAACTATAACAAATAATTAACACATGTTTTAAATCTAAAACGCAGTTAATTAATATTTGCAAATTTACTGTATTTCAGAAATCATCAATAATAATCCATATTAGTCAATCGAATTACAGAGAGCGTCAGATATAATATAATTCAGATCAGTCAGAAGTAATTCAGATTGGACAAACGTAATGCAAAAAGATCGGATATAATTCAGATTATTTAATTCAGAACGTGTTAGATTAAATTTATATTCATATTCCGAATAGTCGAAGATATAATTCATTATAGTAAATAACTGTATTTCAGAATATGTCAATCGTAATTCAGATTGATAACATGTATTTCAGTAAGCATCATATGTAATTGTGATTTTATTTCAAGACGCTTCAGATATAATAAATTATTGGCTGAGTGTTAGATATAATTCAGATTAGTCAACTGTATTTAAGAAAAAGTCAGATTAGTCAATTAATGTTGTATATTAATATATTTACAACACTAGGAATTACTGACAAATACTACAATTTTTCAGGAAACTGCAATTGATATTTAAATTTTTCAATAAATCAGGCGAATATAATTAAGCAAGAGCATAATTAAATTTGTTTTCGCCGATTGTATGTCAGAATGCGTCAGATTTAATTCAGAGGCAAGAGTCAGATGTAATTAAGGTTATTCAATGGATCTCTGAAAGCAACAGATGTAATTCAGATTAATCAATCGCATTTCAGAAAGCGTCAAATGAGTCAGAACGCATCAAACGTAATTCAATTAGTCAGTTATATTTCAGAAAGCATCAAATATATAACACAAATTTCAAATCCAAAATGTAATTTATAAATATTTGCAAATAGAATTTATTTGAGAAAGCATCAAATGTAATAATTCAGAATAGTCAATCGAATTAGAGAAAGCGTCAAATTTAATTCGGATTATTCAATATGCATTTTACAAGGAAAACTTCAGATATAATTCAATTATAAGAAGTCAGTTTGGGAAATTTTGAATATAATATTGACAATGTATTGGATTTATTTCCAATTGAATTCATGACTGTTCGTTTCTAATGAATCTGCCTTAAGCGTAGGTATATTACAATTGTTCTCTCCAGTTAATCCACAGGGTGTAGTTGGCAACTCTTTTTAAGAAAATTGTCTGTTATTTCATCCAGTGAAATGCAGCCATGAATTTAATTCATACATTCCTAATATACATATCATACTATCTCCGGCCAACATCTGAGATGATTGAATCAATATGGCAACACCGTACTTTTGAAGAACCGAAGAAGAACAATGTTTTGAGTATTTCGATCCGCATGTCGCGCTTAAAGTACGGCTTGATTGTTGATTTTAATCCGGCGCGCGGCACTCGACGATTTGAATCAAAAGAGACGGACTTTTGTGTGGGTTTCGAAAGGTGACTGATTGAATGCATATTTTCTTAATTAAGTTATTATTTTAGTGTATATCAAAAGCTGGTAAGTGATTTAGAATTAGAGAATTTCTCATATATTGCGCTAATATAATCACACTAGCTTTGAATATTGCGAGATTACTTAATTAGCATGAAAATTGTGGATAATTAAATTTTTTCCACAAGTTTTAAAATCGGTAATCGGTAAAAGTTTGTAATCGAAAAAACATCAGACCAAATTAAAAAAATGCATCGTTGAATAGTCTGAAAATAGAAAACATATATTTTTATATTTTTCCTGGATATAATATTACGTCTATCAAGGTATTTTTACATTTAATTTTATTAGGAATTAAATAAAAAGTACCTGGGCCTGGCTCCTGACCTATCAAATTTAGGATTTTGCATTAAACGTAAATTATTTATCATTTTGCCTTATTTTCCAATTTGCCTTTAATCATATTAATTTTTCCAAGTTATCTGTCTATTTATTAATGAACCAGTGTGTACAATGGATTCTCAATTTCAAAGTTAATACACAGAGAAGCGTAAGTTGCTGCATATTGAGTGGAAGTGTACAAGTTGGGTTTAGAAATGTACATGTGCAAGCAATTTTCAAGATTTGTTATTTTTTCCTTACAAATCACGTAACGTTTAGACGAAATTTTATTTTTTCTTATTTCTCGGTAACACTTTTATGAGCAGACACTGCTAAGACGTTAAAATTTTTAAATTTTTAATTCTAACACTTCTGAAGAGAATGTTTCCTTTGCAAATAGCATCAAATCTGAAAAATGACACTCTTGGACAAAATCTTTAATTAGTCTTATTTGCTGAGTATCAAATTTGTTTTTACTATTACATTAGATAACTAAACCTTAATATTTGTTTGTAACCTATTCATATCATAATTCCTGTTTGCGTTGTTTTAACAATTATCAGTTTTTAATCTTCTCGTTATTGTTTTGGATTTCCGATTTTTAGCGTCCTATTATCATATTTTTATCAGTATGCAAAAATGTTTTTTAATCCCAACCTTAACACATGGAAGAAGCTAAAATTAAATATATTCAGTAAGAGAAATTTGACCACAATAAGAAATATAAATAAACAGTTTTACACGCAAGGATTTTTTTTAAATTGTTGAATCTTTTTAATCATTTATTTTAACACTTTTCAACAAGATTTGCCTCAAATATGAAACATTATATGCTTGGACAAAAGCTTGTTGTTTATTAACTTGTTCGAGTTACACATGTGATTTTTATACAATTGTTCCAAAAAGTAACAAATTTTAAATGATCTTTCGTTCAAAAAGTGGCACTTCTTTGCACTAGTGCAAGCAAAAAAGTATTTTTTGCACTAGTGAAAAAAAGTATTTTTTGCACTAGTGAAAAAAGAAGTATTTTTTGCACCCTTTTTTGTACATACATCTTTTTTTCACTAGTGTAAAAAGCAATTTAAATAAAAAGACAACACTTTATAATTAGTTATTTATTAATAAATCAACATAATTTAACATTAAAATGAACATTTTAATGCTTGAACAATTTCTTAAATTAAGATTAGATTGACTTTGAATAGATTTATCGTCAATTTGCCGATTGCTAGTTGGTCCAGCAGAAGAGGATGATGGGGCTTCACTTAAAGATACATCTATTACCCGCCCTACAAAGTTGTCTGGTATTGCAGAAATTGAAGGCCGGCCTTCTTGCTGTTCTGTTCTTGGTGAGGATTACAATTGTAACAATTTTGCAGTTTTTACTTTATTGCAACGGGATTCATCAACATATCCGTCTACAAGTGTGAATGATTTCCAATCTCCGTGTCTTTTTAGTCTTAAAATGTCTCCTCCTTCATCTGACAATAAAGTAGCAGAGGAACGCCTAAACGCGTGAGCAGTATAGAGCTGCGGCTCCGGCAAATTCAAAAACTTTGCGATTGCCGAACGGATTTTGGCAATAGTTATTTAAACAACAAGTTTTGAAAACGACGGGCGAGCCAGTTTGTCGAGCGAGTTGTGGAAAAAGGTTTTCAAACGAGTGTTTTACAATGCTTTTTCTACAGCTGCAAAATGAGGCAACCAAGTACTTAATTTTTATTTATTAGAAACACAAACTATCTTTACATTAAAAAGAAAATCCACTAAGACTAGGTATTCTTAACATTTAATGCTAATAATTGTAATTGCACCCTTTCAAATTAATACCAGGAATAGATTTAACTTTTTACGTTACAGAACTAACTTTGATGCAATCATTTTGAGTACTTCCTTCCTTATGTCGTACACCCAAATCAAAGTTCATAAGAGTAGGTCGTTCTTCGACTTCGGCTTCCAGAGAAGTACACATCACTGAAGCTTCAATCGGCTTTGAAATTCCCATTTTGTTTTTAATTGAGTCAATAACGTAGCCCTTGACCACAGATCTAGGCTCCGGGTTTCTTAAGGGCTAGTTAATCCGATCCAGAATTTACAAGAATCGTGACAGAAGATCACCTGAAACAATTAATGGCTTGTATATAGAGCTCAGCGACAAAAATGTTGCTATTTCCTTGGCCATGCTGCAGATTTTATTAATGTCTACATTCTGATTGGCGCATTTTCCTTTTTGGTAGTTTATAAAAAATTGCCCTGTATTTAGACTGGGAGGGCGCAGAGCGGAATATTTATTCAGGATTGTATACATGCCTCCCCAATCTGTAAACGATTTGGGCATTTTTGTTAAGATATTTGTGAGTTTGATTAGTATTGCACCGTTAAAATCTGTCATAATATCCTCCATTTTTAAGGCTCTAGATAGCCCAACTACTACTACCGCCGGAAAATAAAGAAAAAAGTGCTATATTATTTGCCATCAAGGGCCCATCCATGCATGCATGTCTTTATTCGCTTGGTTATAGCAAAAATACTTTATCACAAGATTTTTATAAGTAGGTATTTATGCTTACCTTAGTAAGTAAACATTTCTTGTAGGGTGCTGTCTCCAAAAAAACGGCAAAAATCATCCTCTCTCAGGATCCTAGACTTCTTTGACACGCAATTTTCCGACTTTCGCTTAAGAAATATCTACTTGAAGTTTCATGCATTTGCTCAAATTTATATTCTCCTTGGCATTTAAACTTGCCTTGAGCATTGAAAATGTTGATCAAAGCGTCGAAGCCTTATGCTTTTTAGATAATTCCTGAAAATATACCAACAATATATTTTCTGAAAAAGTTTCAGAGTTGTTTGCGGCTCTCCATTTCAGAAATTATTCAAATGCAGGTTCATATCGGTACTTTGACTTCGTTGGAAGCAGTTCGTCACTAATAGAGCTTGCTTTTTGCAATATTTCTGCAGAATTGCACATTTTATTACTTTTTTTTTGAAAAAACGCTTCTTTTCTTTGACGTTTGTGTTCAACAAATAAACAAAGTCGCGGTTACTATGCGATTCAGCAGCCAACGCTTGCTTGACGACGATCGCAGTTACCTGTTGTCCTGATGGCCAACCATGGCTTTTCTCAGAACAGCCCCCTCAGGCAAAATCGCTGCCTTTTTTACAACACTAGGCTGGGCGATGGCCTAGACGGGTTGTTTGACCTAGGGAGGACACACAGGGGGTCCACTGGGGCCTAATTACTGTGTCCTTTCAAAGTCACCCTCTCTCCTTTTCCAAATTCCAGGTTTGGTTCTAATTGGATAAGATTACATTAGAAATAATGCAAACTAAAAAACCGAGTGCATTTACATACTTACACTAAAATGGATTCCCTTAGTTCCGAAACAGCGTCGCAATGACAGAGTGGATGCTCTACTATTCACAGCCTCTGCATAGAGGTGTCTCACATAATCTTATTGTGTACAGATGTTTCCCTTAGCTGGCAGTGTCCAGTCAGAATCCCCGCCACGAGTCATATGCCTTTGTTGCAGACTCATTAGGGTAGCCTAGTAGCTCCCTGGCCAGTTGACAGTTAGTTGATTCGTATTATCTTGCCCTAATATCTTCATGGGCGACGTATGAACGTCGCGATAGGTAGGTTTGGGGTGAAGGGCCGGCTCCCATAATGTTCGAACCGGCTGCCTATCTAGCCAATTTATCTGCTAATTTGTTACCTTCGCACTGTGCATGTCCTTTAATCCAGCACACAGAAATTCTGTTTTTGCGGGCAGCATCCTCCAGTGAATTATGGCATTCTAGTACTGACCGAGCTGTAAGTTTATATCTTTTCAGGGCTAGTAATGCTTGTCTACTGTCCGTGGAGATTTTAATAGTCTTGTTCTCAGTATTCCTGCAGCTATAGATATAGCAGCTAGTTCAGGCTGAACTATGCTTGTGTGTCCCTGTATAGACCATTTGAGCTCAATTCGCAAGCATGGGGAGTAAATTCCACAGCCTGCTCCTTCCTGGGTTTTGAGCCATCTACGAAAATGTTAACCGCACCTTCGGTTATAGGCTCATATAGCTTATAGTTTGTCGAAGACAAGCTTGGGACGTATGCTGTCTGCGCTGGCTTGCAGTAGTGGCAGTCTTCCGACTGCCCCTTCCCACAGGTGGCGTCTAATCTCTCCACATTATATGCTGGGTTGCACACCAATGACTCTGAGCCTCAGCAATGTAGTCAGAGCCACCTCCTTTAGCAGGCAGTTCTCTGTACATGACTGAGCTTAAGCATTGCCGTTTTTTGTTGACTCTTGGGCCACCAGTTTTATAATAGCCGTATAAATCCATATTACGACCCTGGTGTTCATCCCCCAGGTATGCCCATGGTTCTGCAGCACTGTTCATTAGAAATTTATGTCTTCTTTAGTCTTCGCTCTAAATGAAGATTACAGGTTAATTTAGCATCGAAGGTGACCCCAAGGTATTTTACCTCAGACGCAAAATTTAGCCGTGTGTTTAGAAGGGTCGTCCGTCCTCCTTTTGTGGCGAAGAACACCATCTCCGTCATCCTGGAGTTTACAGACAGGGAGTGCTCCCTATACCGCTCTTCGACTAAGCGAAGGGCACTCTGCATACAATTGCACAGAACTTCTTCGAACTTTCCATTGAGCAGTATAGTAAAATCGTCTGCATATGCATTAGTGTAGAATCCATCTGACTTGAGGTGATGCAAAAGGCTATCGAGAACAAGGTTCCATAGCAGTGGCGATATAACGCCTCCTTGCAGGCAGCCCCTGGAACGGTGCCTCTCACTACAGTGTCTTCCACGTTTATTTGCACACGTCTCTTTGAGAGCATGTTTAAAATCCAGCCACGGAGAGCAGGACGGACGCCCCTGCTTGTTAAGGCTGCATTGATTTTCCAAAAGGTAGTTTTATCAAACGCACCCTCAATATTAATCGAAACAAAAAAGAAAGATATATTCATATTTTTTTGCATTTATTTTAGTTTGATTTTTACTATTTTACCTATGTTGAACCTGTCTTCTTTATTTTCCTTTAATTCTTTTTCTTAGGCACTTCTTGCAGATCATTTTTGAAGCTTATGTTGTAGGATAAACGTAATACACATCCAGACACCTGACCCAGGAGTCTAAATTAGATAAAGTCCGAGGCTGTAAAGCTCTTGAAAATCTGGAAATCTTGTTTTAATTTTTATATTTCTGATGTGTTCTTTTTAAGTTTCATAGTCAAGTCATAGTCACGCATAAAGGTGGTATGGTTTTGAAAAGTTGGATAGTTTGTTGGTACGTTGTTAAACCAGGTTTTATACACCATTCATTAATAGTTTTACAAAAGCGTGAATACATGAAATAAATTAAAATTAAATTTTGATGCTATTAAATAGAGCAATGTTTTTACTTTTTATGTCAATTGTTTTCAACCCATATATACAAGAAATATATAAACCTTTTAAATTTTTGACATAATAAGCTTAAAGTAAGTACTCCACTGGCAAAGAAGAAATAAATAAAAAGCGTCTCTATATTTTTAATTCTTGATAAATACCTTTACTGTAAATTGTCAAATAATACAATTTAACTGAATACCTATATTTTAAATAAATAAACATATTTTTTTCCCCAATCTAACCCAAAACTTTGATAAAAAAATATAAATTATTTTCTCGAATTTTTACACGATTGATTACAATATTTTGCTTATAAAATACAAAACCTAATATAAAATTCTGAGTATTGAAAGTGAGAATATTATTTTAACATATTAATGACAATTTCCAATTATTCAAAATTCGGTCTGTTTGAATAAACAAAATGTAAAGCCAAAAATAATCGAAAACACAAATATTATATAAGTAATTAATACACTTTTGACGAACCCTTTTAAGATTGTTTAAATGTGGCTCTTAATACCTAGTTTAAAATATTTTAATTTACTTATTCAAGGTATTCACAGTTTTTCGAAATTTACACGATTACGATCTTTATCCTCTAAAATTCTCAGTATTAGTATTAAATGGCAATTACTGAAAATCGAAACAGCACTCCCGTCTATTTGAATAAACTAAATGTCAAGCTACGTAAGTTTTAAATTGAACCAACAATAATCCCTAATCAATTCCGAAGCAACAAAAGTTAAGGTAATCAATGAATACCTGAACGGGCAATTAAAGCTCAGATGTTTATTGTCTAGTTAGTAAGCTTCTGAATACATTAGACATTTTATGTTCGGCTTAAAGAAATAAATAAAATTTAGTTTTCAATTTCAATACTTAAAAATTAATTATTAATGCTTAAAAATATTATAACTTACTTCCGTCGGTTTATTTCAAGAAATTCTCAGCATTTTGGAACCTTACACAATTACAATATTTTTCATTGAAAGTTGCAATACTATCATCATCCCGATTAATAAAAATTTTAAATTGTTGAAAATTGAAATAACATTCTGCCTGTTTGAATCAATTAATTGTAGAATCTTTAAATTTAAAATTGACCCAACAATAAGCGGAAACAACAATATTAATAAAGATAATCAATTCTGGAATTACAAAACTTAAAGCTATCCGAGCCGGATTGCACGATTACAATATTTTTCTTATATAATGTAATACTACTTTACAATTCTCAGTATCGAAAGTAAGAATGTTATTTCTAGGTATTAATTATTAAAAATTAAAGCAGCATTCCATCCACTTGAATAAACTAAGCGTAGAACGCGGTAAGCGTAAAATTAATTCAATAATATTCGGGAAAAAACGAGAGTTAAAGTTATAGTGGTAATCAATAAATATTTGAAAAGGAAATGGTAATTCAGATGCTTAGCTATATACTATGTGCATAGTTTTTATTTATATTTTGTAACCCACCTACAAACTGTTTATACCAAAGTTGAAGTTTTTTTCCGAAGCGCGAAACAAAGAATAAAGACCAACAACATACTTTTTAACTAGAACACAATATATAATTCCAGTATAATAACAGACCTCCTTCTTCTGATTTCGAAAATATATAGTTTGTTGACGTTTGGTTCAGTCATTTTTGAGATATTTAGGTTTAAAATATAATAATTCAATAAAAAAAAACAAAAAATTCGGATTTTTAAACTCAAGTTTTGATATCTATTGGCGCATTGTCTTAATATAATATAAATCAAAACGTAAGAAAACTTCTTTCGCATTGTAAATTTTAAATTGAACATCCACTATATTTTCAGTCATAATAACAGATCTTCTTTTGATGATTTCAAAAAATATACTTTGTTGATATTTGGTTTAGCTGCTTTTGAGATATTTAAGTTTAAAATGTAATACTGTAATCAAAATTGAGATCTAGATTGCCATAAAAACAAAAAGTTTGGTTTGTTAGACTCAAGTTTTGACACCAATTGACGCATCGTTTTAATATAATAATAATATATTGAATTTTCTAAAAATATAGCTATAAAAATGGAAAGATCTTGTTTACCTGATTTTAAAAATATATAGTTTGTTAATATTAGCTTCAGTTGTTTTTGAGATATTTAAGTTTAAAATAAAATGCTCCAAATCAAATTAAGATCTAGATTGCCATAAAAAAA
>MU182057.1:103908-128461 GCA_016904865.1 Pissodes strobi
TCCGATTCAAGGTTAAGTTCAAACTTTCCACTGTATGATTTTATGTTGGTTGACAATATTGACATTCTAAAGTTACTCAAGCTGCTCGGTCAATATCAGGCGAGGAAATTCAAAAATATTGAATTATAATATTTGTATTTTTAAATTTTATGTTAATAAAATTATTTTTTAATGCCGAAATTTGTTTTTTTAATTCGATTGTATTTAACTAAAATTTTAGATTTTAGATGCTAATTTAATTATTTCAAATGACTTTTTAATTTTGTATTTTTGTCAAATGTTAAGTATAATGCCCTATTTCGTAATCTGATGAAAAAATATGGGATACCTCTGTACATCACGTTTAGTGTTTTAAAATTATCTATTTCAGGGCGGGTAATCCGAACCAGAAAGAAAAAATTATTTAAACTATTCACATTAAATAGGAAATTAGAGACACCTACAATAGCGCAAAGCATGGACCGATTCAGATGAAACCAAACAATGTAAATAGCACAATGAGAAAAGGTTGCTGAATTCTATTTTTGGGTATATTAAAGTTGGCGATATTTTTCGAATATGTAAATATAAATATGTTTTCCGAAAAGGATATACACCGAATTCGACTGGTATGGTATGGTATGGTAGGTAGAGGGGTCGCTCGGTAAGATTTGCTCTTCAACCCGTCGACCACAATTGATCTTCTGTGTATACCCTTCTATTTTACACGAAAATTCCTATCTCCTTCGAGAATTTCAGAATATTTCGAAGGTTGAGTTTTGTAGATCCTCCGGTGCTACAAGGGCATTTTCGAGATGTCTCAACCTTTGGCGAGTCAATGCCTGACATTCGCAGAGTAAGTGATCTGACGTTTCAGCCATAGTTTGGCAGAGTTTGCATTGTTCGTCAGTGGTTTTCCCCATTTTCTTGAGGTGGTACCTCCAGGGGCCATGTCTAGTGAGAAGATCTACGACCAGTTTTATCTCATTTTTGTGTAGCTTGAGAAGCTTTTCGTGTAGTTAGGCGAGTGAGAGATGAGTTTCTTGGCCTGTCTCTGCCCAGGTGTATTGGCCCAATGTGTCTCTTTCCGCCTTTTTTCCCAATTTCTCGGGTCATTCATTACGTGTCCTCTAGTGATGCCACAGAATGGTTCAGACCCGCAAAAGGCAGTCTGTGCACCATTCCGTGCGAGCTGGTCAGCGGCTTCGTTGCCTTCCACACTATTGTGCCCTGGTACCCATATTAGGGTAAGTCTGTTTTTGTTTGCCAGTTGATCTGCAGCCATCCGACAATCCCACACTAGCAGAGAGTTGATTCTGCTAGATGGTAGGGCTTTTAAGACTGCTTGACTATCTGATAGGATATAGATCTTGCACCTCTTGGTCATTTTTTGGAACATTCAGAGATGGCTGTATTGATAGCACTTAGTTCTGCTTAAAAGATTGTGGGAGTGTTTCCTAAAGGTGCAGAGATTCGACGCCTAGGTCCGTAAACTCTGGATCCCACTCCTTCTTTCTTCTTTGATCCATCTGTGTATCAGACAAGTGATCCCCTCTCTAGTTGTTTTAGTCTTTCCCCTGTAGTATTGCGGTCTTCAATTGCCACTTCAAAGGAGCCATCAAAATGAAATTTTGTTTCCATTGTATCGGTTGGTTTGGTCATCGCCTCTATGTGGATGTCTTTCAGAATTTTAAGGTGACCAGTCAGGTTTCCTGACTTCAGTTTTTGTGTCTGAGAGACTCTATACGCACTGGTCTAGACCTCCTTTTCTATGCATATGTGCAGCGGAGGGTGGTTAAGTAGGGTTTCCAGAGCTGCTGGGGGGCACGTTTTCATAGCCACTGTTATACCCAGACAGGCGAGCCTTTGAACTCTTGTTAGCTTTCGTTGTGTTACTATTTCCTTTGTTTTTACCCACCACGCCAAGCAGGCGTAGGTTATAATAGACTTAACAACAGTGTTATAGGACCACCCGATAATGGAGGGTTTTAGCCCCCATGTTTTACAAAAGAGTCCTTGACAGGCCCAAACGCTACCGTTGCTTTTTTGATAGTTCTATTTAGGTGTGTTTTCACCGTTTTCGTCGTTTTCAAGGCGTAATCTATCTAGTAAGGGTAATTAATTCGTCAAGAAATTCGGAATTCATATTTTCCGGCTGATTATTTAATATCTCGTCAGCATCTTCAGGGCTTAACTCGAATTCGGTGTCAACATTGGGGAGTATAGAAAGTAAGTCGTCATCTTCCGTTGTTAGCACGTTTTGTTTTTGTTTCCGCGTCAAAACATTGATTTCAACTCTACTTAATGCGACGGCTACGTTATTCTCTTTACCTTTTTTGTATTTAATTTCAAAGTTATACTCTTCTAATCTCAATTTCCATCGTATCAAACGTTGATTAGGCTCCTTAAGGGAAAATAACCAAGTGAGTGGTTTATGGTCTGCTTCAATGGTGAATTTTTGACCGAATAAATAGGGGCGGAAATGTTTACATGAGTCTACAATAGAAAGTAATTCTTTTTCAATTGTGGCGTAATTTCTTTCGGCTGTATTTAAAGTGCGGGAATAGAAGGAGATGGGTTTGCCATTTTGTGAAAGCACGGATCCTATAGCTATATTACTAGCGTCGGTCGTTAAACAAAATTCCTTATTGAAGTCAGGATATGTTAGAACGGGGGCATTACATATGATTTCTTTACAGTTGTTAAATGCTTCTATATATTCGGGTTTTGATAGTTCTTTTTAGTTTCTGGTCAAGAACGATACCAAGATACTTAACCTCTTTTGAAAGCTCTACCGTTGTCCCTCCCAAAGTGAATGCTTTAAGGTTCAGTTTCCTTCTTTTTGTGAATGGGATCACTATGGTTTTGCTTAGGTTAACATTTAGACATTCCTGTATACACCATATGCTGAAAACGTTGAGTGCACTTTGCATACTTTCTGAGAGAACGTTGTCCTGCTTGCCTCTTATTATTATAACTGGTCATCTGTGTAACCTTGGACTTCAAAGCCTGCTTCATTCAGTCTTACCAGTAGATTGTCAACAACCATAGATTAAAGCAAGGGCGATAGAACCCCCCCTTGAGGGCATCCCTTTATTTCTTTGACTGGACGACTGTTTCTCCAATGGTCGCGGTGACTTCACGGCTGGTTAGCGTGGATTTTATCAATTTTGTAGTGACTGGTTCCATTCCTGTGTTGGTTATGGCGCGCTGAATGAATTCATGTGAGGTGTTGTCAAATGCACCCTCTATGTCTAGAAACGCACACAGCGCCACTTCTTTTTCAGCCAGTGCCTTCTCCATATTGCGGACGAGATTTTGAAGAGCATGGGTGGTAGATTTCGATGGTTGGTATGCGAATTGTTTTGCATGCAGTGGAGCATTAAAAAGAAACTTGCTCCTGACTTGCCTATTGATAATCGATTCCAAGGTTTTAAGAAGGAAGGAGGTTAAGCTAATGGGACGGTAAGATTTTGGTTCTTCTTCTGATCGTCGCCCTGTCTTTGGTATGGACGCTACCTTAAGTTTCCTCCAGTTGTTGTGAATGTAGTCCAATGCAGGCCGCTGAGCGGTTTCAATGGGCTCGTCTTCTTGTGCCAGCTCTTCTTTAGCAATTATTATGCGTGACTCTGGAAAGTGTGTTTCTAGAAGAATCCTTAGACTTTCTTCAGGTGTCTCAGGTATAGGTGTCTTGGGCTCTATTCTTTAGTAGGCCCATTTCATTTGAGTGCTTATTAGATGGCACTTTTTGTAGACAAATGGACGGTGCTAATTCATCTATACCTTCACAAAAGGATCTTTTGGATTTCCGAAGCTCTTTGTTATACTCGGATAGGGTTTTATGATAGCTATCCCAATTACCCAGTCTTTTGGCTTCATTGAAGGCTTTCCTCGACTCAGTCTTTAGCCTGTTTAGTGACTTGTTCTGCCATGGCACATCCTTTTGGGTTGCCACCTGTTTCACAGGGCAGTTTTTTCGTAAGAGGCTATTATAGCACTTTCTAGGTGAATCGAGTCTTTAACAAGTTCCTCAGTAGTTGAAGCGGATAGTGGTTCGCCCTCAAGCTCCGACATTAGATGCTGTTTGTAGACAAACCAATCGGTAAGTTTGGGCCCTCGGTTGCTAACCATTTTAGTATTTTCAACGGATATGTCGAAGCGAATTTGCATGTGATCGGACATTGAGTGAGTGTCTGAGACATACCAGTTGGTTAAGTAGTTTGTTATAAATGGGGTAGATAGCGTTATGTCAAAAACTTCTTTTCTTACCGCATTTATAAAGGTGGGTTTGTTACCTTTATTAATAATTCTACATTTTTAGAAGACAAATATTCCGAATTGGAGTACTGAGTTGTTGAAAATAACTCAAGTAAAAAATCACAATTCCTGCAGCATATACATTAGAAGATCTTCAAGGGCAACCTAGAAGTGGATGTTTTTATGAAGAAGCATTACAGAAAGCCTGATGTTTTTTAATAGAACAAATTTTACGAAAAAAGTGGAATAAAATACTTCTAAAATCCTGTAGAAGGTTTGTCTTTGGATTATCGCAATAAGTTACTGGTAAACAAAAATTCAAAGTTGGCGATATTGTTCGAATAAGTAAATATAAACATGCTTTCTGAAAACACTGAATAGGACTACTGAGTTGTTTAAAATATATCAAGTAAAAATCACATATGTGTGCATATATTAGAAGATTTTCAAATGGATGTTTTATGAAGAAGAATTACAGAAAACCAAACAGCCTGATGTTTTCTTAATAGAACAAATTTTATGAAAGATGGGGAATAAAATCCTTGGAAAATGGCTGGGTTAGTTTGGGTTAGTCTGTACATGAGAAAAACTGTTTCAACCAGAATGTTGTTTTTTAAGAAACAAAGACGTTTACCAAAACTAAATTTTTCGAAATGTATAATTTTTGAGTCCATTTGTCTAATTATGGAGTTTTAAGGGTACAGGACGAATAAAACTATGCAGCATAAATCAGATAGCCTGTATACGTTTTCCCGTAATTTAGACAACCGCTTCAATTTCAAACAACAGAAATTTGCCAGTAATTAAATATTTTAAACACTTAACTCTGAATATTTACTACTAATTAACCATTAATTAATTGCTATTTCTGTAAATATTTAACTACTTTCTAGTAATAAAACTTTTCTTTAGGCGCTCAGATTGTTTTGTGAGGAATAGAATATGACCGGATCGGATAACAAATCTTAGCATGTTGGTGGGACACATTAGTAAAATTTGTTCATGAAAGTAAAATTTATTGCAATATAGATGATTATATACCTCGAGGTTGTTTTAACCAATGAAATGCGTTTTTGAAACCAATTAACTTTTGAATATCATTGAATATACGACTAGCTGCCTGTAATATACTATTACTTGGTTACTAACGTGATGGCATCATTGTTGCACTCTATAAGCTGTCACTTTTATTTTGAATGTTTTTTTAGATCTGAGTTCCATTCGTTTTGGAAGCTCTTCTTTTGAGGAAATACCCAAAAATTACAATAAAAACGAGAAAATACGTATGGGAACAGTATGAACATTCTTGTGGCATACGAATTTGTAAATTAGAAGCGGAAATATCTATTGAAGATTGGGGGAAAATATTAGAAGGTTGGGCTTATAACATGAAGAGGAAAATGACAATGAATACAAAGAGGTAGTTGCAGAATCCATTGGAACAGACCAAATGCTGCGAGAAATTTTGAGCTATTCAAGTATATTGAATTTAAAACAGCCAGGGTTGCTAGAAACAATAACCGAAAGAAATTGCTGACAATACTAATTTCCACAAAGAGAGCGCAAGATGATGAGCACGAAAGAATGATACATTTATGAAACGAAAAAAAAAAACAGAAAAGCTAGAACGCAAGTAGAACTGGCATGACATGACCAAGAACCAGCACAGTGTCTAGTCTCCTTTTTTAGAAAAGAAATAAATAATAATCATAGCGTTATAATATATTATTTTATATTTTCCAAAATAAAACAAGCTGATGGTAAAAATTTAACAAGTTTGAAATGGTTGGCACCGAACTCTAAAAGCCCTAACGTGTGTTCAGTTCGCCTTCTAAATAAGCTGCTGTCCAAAAAGAGAAAAATATAATAACCGATCGCTTGTTTTTAATAGAAAACCCACAATTGGCAGACAAAAGGAAATCGATTTAAAAATATTCCTGCTGGAAAAGCTACTCTGGTTCAGCCAACTAAAAAGCTGCGGCAAAAATAGGTTTAAAAACTGAAAATAACAAATCACTTCAACAGAGCAATAGCAATAAATATTCTAAGTCCTTTAGGAGTAGGTGAAGACGCTCTTATTAAAATAACGGCTCACGGAAGTACTTCATCTATACGGCCATATTTGCAACTTGACAAAGGCCAGCATTCGAAAACAGTAGAGGGTGTAGGAGAAGGTTCAAAGATAGATCAGCCATGGAGATCTACAACATATTTCCATGTGACCACATGCGTTCTATATTAGGAACAAGAACTGAGTCGATGTAATTGCTTTTAAGAAAATCATATAGTTTTGTTTGACGGAAGAAAATATTTTATCCATATTACAAAGTTACATAAAAAAATATGCCTGCTGAGGACGTTTATTTTTTAATTTCCGGAAATGGATTTTTTTTAATGTAACTTCAAACTATCGCTAAAGCCATGTTGACGTTGACAACACTGTAACATCTAGCCAATACAGCACAGCCTTGTGATTAGGTCCGATTCCCACAACAAATTGTGGGAGTCCATCTTTTCATTCCGCACGCGGTCTTTAGCGATGATTACGGCCGAGATGGGCCGTAGATAATTGGACGAAGAGCACGTTTAAGTGAAGGTGAAATATTTGCAGTGCACAAGGGTTGTATTTACGTGTAATTATATCGAGAATAATGCACGATGGCAAGTCGAGATAAAGAGATAAAGCCGGGTATCGTGTTATGTTATGTACCTACGGCGAAGGTCGATATTTAGTTTATTGATTTATATCGACAGAGACAGGTTCACGCGAAACTAAAAATAATTGTTGTGGTAATCTATTCTTGTTATGTTATGAGAGTGTTTGCCTCCTCTTAAACAAGACTCCAATTTCTAGAAATTAGCAACATTATCACAGCTTAACAGATATTTTGATGCGTTAACTTTTTTAAATTGTTGAGTGCAGAATCGAAAATAACCGTCCCTGTTCTTCACTAAAGGCATCTAAGTCTTCTGGAAACCGATCTAAGTGGTTGTGGAGGTAGTGAACTTTAAAGCTCATGTTACAATTGAGAATCTTAAAGCTGCAAAGCATATTTAGCACTAATTCTAAGTAATTTTCTGCCTTATTGATTTCTGAAAATTTTGTACTATCTACTTAAATAAACGAACACAAAGCTTTAGATTTAGTCTTGTTCATTGATAAGGTAGATTGTGAACCATCCAATATTCCCATATTATCAGTGTTGTGTGCAAAGTCAATCTCGACTTAAATTCAATTGACTTATAGTCGTAGCGAAGCAATCGAAAATTGTCCTTGTCCTTAATTTAATTAAACTTTTAAACTAATTAAACATCAAATGTGACGATAGCAGGATAATTTTCTCCAATAATAATTTCTAAAATCCAGTTTACATCATGAACCTTTGATCGGTTGGCTTTCGGAATCAAACTTGACAATTAATCGAATGGCCTCTCATCCTCATCTTGATCCAGTCTGAACTTCCACGCATGCCACGCCTGGAACCAGCTTATCCAGGTAATTCAGTAAGCAGATAGATATTATGTATTGAAGTGGAAGATGAAGTTTACCTAGTTTCCGTTACTTCATAAGCCCCAACTTGATATGGATGAAAACATGATTATCTCTCTCACAACCAAAGGTTGTTGATTACGTTTTGATTTCCTTGAATCATGACCTTTCTTAAAGGCCAATTTCTGTTAACTCAATGCGGATCCTTAGTTCTGATGTCCAAAAGGTATAAAGACAAGGATATTTTATATATCAATTTTACTATCCAAGAAGAAAGTTTGTCGACAAGAATCACTCAAATCACTCAATCCTGATATATTTTTTTCAGGATTAGTGTTGTTATCTTTGTGTAAAAGGACATATTTCAAATTACGTTTTGAACTGTCAATTCGTTTGGAGTGTATTCTGCAGACCCGTTTTCCATAGACTCTTCTTATATCGTTGCAGAATACCAGACTAATTTCGTTAGAGAAAGGGAGCGGCAGATCCTGATCTCTTTTAGGATAAAACATAACATTAATACCTGGATAAAGTAGATTATTTTGATTCAATCTGGTTTCTAATGAAATATTTCAATTATTCTTGATTGCACCTTTGAGAGTTTGTTGAATCTGCTTCAAAATCACTGTTGTTTCCTGATTGCATACATTGAAATTAATCAGCCGGTAACACTTCTGTATCACCAACCGGGAATCTCAGCAGACTATTAAATTAAGAAAAGCAGTATATTTTGCTGAATCTAAATCAGGATATGTCCATTTGTGACTATTATTCCAATTGATGCCTTTGATTTTTACCGGACAAAAATAGCAAGCATCATGATGATTTCTTGGTTCCCTTCAACCATTGGTAACCCAAACTAATCCAAACTGTAAGCACTTCTTTTATCCAACTATCCAGTTTGGTGAATATTCATGGCATAATTTACATACGAAATGTAGAGCCCAAAAGGTATCCTGACCGCTCAAGTGAACATCAAAATAGGCCAGATTACTCCTTTTCACAAAATCAGAAGGTTGTTTTAACATAGGTTCTAGCAAAAAACGTCTGGATGAATCACACAGTTATGTCTGCTTGTCGATGTCATGGTTTTAATTAAATGTTTTATTTTACTAGACAACTCCAAAATGATAACAAACTTCACCAATAAAAACTTAATAGTAAACTGAATCGGGTAAGGCATCGGTAGACTGGAGACAATATAGATAGGGTATTAATTAATATATGGTGAGAGCTATGGTGGTGCACCACTATAACCCATTAAAAGTAACACCACCATGATGGTGTTACTAGTAGTGGGTTTCGCGCTTAGCGCATTCGCCTAGTAAGGCCCCCGGCCGGGCTTAGCTAGAGCTGGGGCAACCCTCCCAGATAGATTATATCCATTTTGGATCAGTGGCACTATAATTTTGGACCCTTCAAGGTGTCGAGCACGCGCTCTCTTAAAGGCTCCTACTATCACAAACAAATCTAAAGTGGTAGCTGTGAGCTGAATCTTTGCAGGCACAGATGGAAATGATCCCATGGGAACATCCGGCCTGGAAACCCTAGAATACCCGATTCTCCCTCGAAATTCTTCACTGAAAAATAGACACGTAGTCACCCAAAATGGCGACAAAGGAGCCGCTACAAAATACGTGTTGACTCCACCGAAGACGAAGCGGAAGTATGGTGGGGGTTATGCATTATAGGAAAATTGGGTGTTATGGTTTTGGGTAATACCCAAGTAACTCAAACTGGCTAATTAGTTTCTAATTTTAGGTAAGAAATTTTAATTGTGGCATCTAAAGATATGATTATTATTTTTCTCTTCTATCAGAGCTAATATTAACTAGCCTGTATTTCAAAAACTAAAGATCAAGTAGATAGTTTCGAAATCACTACATCAAAAATATCCAAAATCAGTTCTTACTTTTCCGGCACCAAAAAAGAATTTCATTTTATTTGACTTTGGGTTCCAGGCCTCCTAAACATGAATTGAAAATGGGAAATTTCAAGTACTCATCAAAAAATCACACAAAGATACTAGGAACTCGGGGATTCACATCATGAATACGAGCTTCCTGCCTCACTAAGATTCCATGCAGGTTTGTTGACACATCAAGACAATTCCTAGATGTTATGGCGCTACGTTCCGTGTTTTAAGAAAATAACTCATAATTAAAAAAAAACGATTTATTAATTTAAAAATAGACGATCAATAGAGCGACGAAAGAAACGATAATGTGACAAGCTCGACATGTAAGGCGAGGGATGGTACCGAAGAATCCCCACTAACAATACCAGAGAAGGAGACATTTAAGACAAATCATGGCTTGACTTTAAGTAACACAGGCTGAAAAAGTCGGGGACACAATTGTCAATGGGATTAGGTTCTTAGGTATGCTTTGGTAAAACTATAAAAATCATCTTACTAGTCACACCAGATATAGCATTAGCTGAAAAATAAAAGATTTTAAAAAATGTTTGTAAACAAACTTTTGCCATAATATCTCACCCTCTATATATTATATTACAATTTATACAGTCCAACCTCCGTTAGGCCTATCAGACCGCAACCTGTGAACTTGCTATTAAAATACAGGAGCCACAGGTACCCCGAAGGGTTTCGCACTACAAATCTGCAAAGTGGCGTGATCTTCGCGAGTTTATCTTTCTTCTGCTTTAGGCATCAAAACACCTCTGAATTTGCTGAAGAGCTAACTCAAGTTATCCTAGCTGCTATAGAAGATTTAATTCCCTCTTATGAAAAGTATCTCAAACAGTACGCCATGGTTTGGGAAAAACTGCTCAAGAGCGGTCAGTGCTAAGAAAAGCCACCTACCGCAAATGACGTCTAGATCCGACAACCGAAAATCGAAGTATATTCATCACGACTAGAAACCAGTGTAAGCGGACCATTGACGAGAGCAAGGAGGGATATAATGAGCAGATCAAGAACAAGCTTCTCAACTGTCCTAACCGATCAGGATCCTTTTGGTCAGTTGCCAAAGCTATCAATCAGGGTTTCTCGAAGACGTCAACCCCATCACTGACCAAAAATGATGGCTCAATAGCGGCCAAAGAAAAAGCGAACATTCTTGTCGAATTCTAATTCTACCTAAGATCTTCAAGGAGAGACCCCCAACTATCCCAGAGAATGAATTCCTCAATGCCAGGTCTGGTATTTCGCCAACGCGAAGTGAAGCGAATACTCAAAAGCCTAGACACTAACAAGGCCCCAGGACCGGATGGCGTTCACGCAATAGTTCTTAAGGAATGTGCTGCTGAGCTAACAGCTCCACTATGCAGGCTTTTCTCCCTATCATACAGAACTGCATGCTTTCGTTCTAGGCTGGAAATGCGCTCAATCCCAAAGAAAGGTAAAAAACGATTCCAAACAACTATCGTCCAATTGCCTTAGTTCTCATTATGTCCAAAATCATGGAGAAACTGATTAACGAAGAGCTCTTAAAATATCTAGAATCATCAGGCATCATTAGCGATCGCCAGTATGGTTTCCACAAGCACAGATCAACGGGAGATTTCCTAAATCACGTGACCTACCTGGCGACCAAAGCCATCGAGAGCTACGGCAAATCTCGTGCAGTGGCCCTCGACATATCCAAAGCATTTGATAGAGTGTGGCATGACGGATTTTTAAACAAATTGACAGCATACGGATTATCACCAGCACTACTTCTATGGCGTTCCAATTTCCTAAGGGATCGAAGCATCCGAGTTGGTATTGATGGACATCTCTCGGTTGGACTACAACCTACAGCGCTTCAAGTCCAACGTCCACCTTCTTTTCCGCACATGCACTGCTCGATTTTAAAAAACAAAATACTGATATTGGATGAAAAACTAATTTAAATGATATAAATTGGATAAAATGGATTGGATTAACCTCAGATTCTAAAACATTGCTTTCTTCAAATTTCTTACGAGGAAACCATTTTGCGCTATTTTTGTCACGTTCATATTCTAAGGGATTGAGAAGAATGTTTTATTAAAATTGATAAAAGTAATATGAAGCATTACCTTATTTTTTTCGATTTCTAAACCGATATCTGGATATGTCTTGGCAATTGATGTCATTAAGTATGGAATATGTTGATTTCATGGTATGCTGCAGCAATTTTATCCGTTCAGAAAATTGTTTATTTGCAATTTTCTTCTTATCACGTCAGCTTTAAAAATTGCAGCCTAAAAAATTTCCGTAGACAATCGGTCAAACCAGCTTCTCAAATTTTTTGGCCATCAATTTTGGTGCCTTCCCACTGATATCTTTTCTGGTACTTTGCACTCCATTCGACGTCGAAGCAACTCGTATCTTTCACCTATCACCAAATGGCCCAGATACTGTATTTTTCTTTCCTTAATGATTATCAGTAATGCTTTTTGGCTTTGCAGATTTCTCGGGTATTTCTTCTTCAATTTTGAAGCGTGTCTCTTTCCTCTTGTTATAATTTTTCAGTTTTTGTGATGCCGTTTTTGAGATTCTTTCTCTTTTCGACTCTCAGGATTTTCTTTAGTTTAGTCCATTATGACAATGGACTTTATTAATATCTGATCCAGGGTAGGCTTTAACAGATTTTATATTTAGCTTGAATTTCAAGTTCAGCAAAATGAATATTGTCCTCTCTGTCTGCAGGTGAGTCTTTCGGGGGTGTCATTTGAAAAATTGTTGGTGATTAGGAGATTATTTTCTACGCACATCTGCGCCAATCTGTCTCCCCTATCATTTTTTTGTGGCAAGACTATATGCTTCTATATTATCTCCATCAGCATCACAGCCAATTTGGTACTAAAATCTGGCCTTTTTGTGAGTCGCATTATTTTCTCTATTTTGCTGTAAAATTATTCGATTTTCAAATCTTATTTCCCATCTGTTGGGAGATAAATCTGAATTATAATTAAGTTCCTATCGGTTATTTGTAATTTTAATAACGCCACTCTATAGTTCATAGGGTCAAAGTCTATAGCCGATTGCCCTATTCTGTCGGGAAAGAGAATGGCATGGCATGGGGTTCTGGATCAATTGTGTCCTAAAATGTAATCAAATTGTTTAAGTAGGTTTTAAATATTATATATATTCATAGCAAGTGGGAGACCTTGTAAATTTAATGTCGTTTTCCTTCGTTCGTTCATAATTTTTCAGCTTATCATTCCTAACCCAAATACTTATAAATCAAATAACGTAACACGATTTAAATTAATAAAACAGATTATTAGGTACTGCAATTTTACTTCTATAAAATTTTACAAGGCTAACCTCCGGGGGGGCAATAGCGTTCGTTGCTTTTTAGTAGTATCATCAGGTTGTACGAAGGTGTTCTTAACATTGTTTCAGCTTTAAAATACAGTTTTTTTATTTACAAACTAAAGTTGATTGAAATGTTTCTTTTAGGTGAATTAAGATTTTCCAGACAGATCCCCAACCTTTACCATGCATTCTGATTATGCTGCTTCCAGATGAAACCTATGAGCATAATGTTATGACGAGGAGCTCGGCATGGCTTTTTTCAAATTTAAAGCGTTTGGAAGCGTATGATCAGTTTCTGAAATCTTATAAAATCAGGCCGGATTTTTTCTGCAAGTAAGTACAAATTCATGATTCAATTCAAATTAGGATTTTATTTATTCGCGGTTAGTAGATTAGAAAAATATATTATCTCATTATTGAAGATTATAGTTATATGTTTAATTAAAAGGCAATTATTGTTACATGATGTTATTACAATGTCCGACGTATTTTCCTTTTTAAGTAATTTTTTACTGAAACAAGAGGAAACTTTGGTTAAGATTAAATTCCCCGATCCTATGCACCTGCTAAACCCTGTAAAATTGGAAAAATGTAGAAAATCTCTCCGCTGAAAATCGCAATTATTTTGTCGAAGCGAGAAACGAATGCAAACGTGTGATCCACGAAACTAAGCACAAACACAATCAAAGGATCAGGAATAAACTTTTGCAATGCCCCAGTGACTCCAGGAATTTCTGGTCGGTAGCAAAGGCAGTAAGTAATAACTTTACAAAAACGTCTCTCCCACCTTTGAACGACGAACGTGGCGTCACGGCGACTACAGCGAAGGAAAAAGCAAACATGCTCGCCAAAATGTTTTCATCGCACTCTACCTTAGTCGTCCCCTAATGCCAGGCTCTTCCCACCATATTGAACATCAACACTACCATGGCAGAAGTCAAGTTTCATCACTGTGATATTCGTAAAACCCATCATTTTAACATGTTTTGTCGTGACCCAACAACTGTGCCAAGATTTTTCACTCAAGGTATCACTTATCTTATATCGAAGGATAATGACACCCAGAACCCAGCCAAGTACAGACCGATCACCTGTCTCTAGCGAGTAAAATTTACCAACACTGCGAAGCCCACGAGATATTAGCCCAGGAGCAGAAAGGATGCGCAAGAGACTTCCAAGGATGCAAGGAGCAACTCCTGATTGATTCAGTTATCCTGGAGCAGGCTATCAATAGACAACGTAACCTTTAAACAGCTTTTATTGACTACAAATCAAATCAAATCAAATCAAAATATACTTTAATGTCATAAAAATATACATTTTGTAGACAAAGCTTTACTACAACTAAAGTAATACAAATAAAACAAAAACAATGTAGCAAACTATAAAATTACACACACTAGTATCATAAAATATTCGTCGACAGTAGTTTTCCTAAAACCTATTCTGCAAGTAGGCGCTCCTATGTTACATAGTAGCCTATTAAGACATTTAGCTAAACATATACAAATCTCAAAACTTAAAACTAAAGACATGCCACGGAGGTAAAAATACATATGGTCGAGCAGTAAAACAAAACGCAAGTAAACAAACAGTGGGGTCAAGAAACCTCTCCTCACAATACTCCATAAGCCACAATAAGCCCCGGGAACAGGTAAAATCCATAACTCTCCACAAATGGTCACAATGATAAAAAAAAATTTACATGAAAATACAATTAAAACTACAAAGCATTTGCCGAGAACGCACGGACATCACTGAGAGCAGCTGTAAAATTCTCCAATTGAGTAGTAGACTCTCTCAACAAGTAAATTTTTCACCTTTGTTCTAAACTTCCTTGTGTCAGTAATTTGCCTCAATTTGGCTGGGAGGTGGTTAAATAGCTTTTTGCCATTAAATATCAATGAGTTCTTCGTAAGTGATGAAGTAGGTATCGGAAGAGGGACTACATACGGCCGGCGCGTAGGGTATGCTCGCGAATCATCATTGATTAGGGTTTTATATTTCCGGTGTATTAGACATACTGTCTCCAGAATAAATATACTCGGAAGTGTCAAAATTTTTTGTGAGATAAAGAGCGGCTTGCAAGAGTCTCTGTTATTTGCTCTGCACAAAACACGTAGCGCTCGCTTCTGTAAGACAAAGACTGAGTTAAATAAGTGCAAAATATACATTTCTTACAGTGGCATGATCCAATTCAGACACCATAACCCTCAATGCGAAACATCCCCTAGACAATTTAATATTCAGATTATATACATGTTGATCGAATTTCAGTCTTTCATCAATATAAATCCCCAAAAACTTGTTCACCTGTACTCCAGTTATCAGAGCAGAATCGAGGTAGACATCGCGGAGATTGGATCTAAACATCATCGGGTGTGTCTTCGATACATTCAGCGTCAGATAGTTTGCATCACACCATTTCTTGATTTCTGACAGTTCCCCACTCACAATTCTTCCCAAGCAAACAGGATCCCTCCCGCTCCAAAGCACCGTGATATCGTCTGCAAACATTGTAAATTTACCCGAGATGTTCAGGTCCGAAAGATCATTTATGTACACTAAGAATAAGAGGGGACCCAAGACAGAGCCTTGTGGGACCCCCGATCCGACATTCAAGAGCCTCGACCCCTTGTTGCCCACAATGACAGATTGGACACGGTTTGATAAATAGGAAGTAAACCATGACAAAGCCACACCTCTGATACCATAAAATTCCAATTTGCTCAGTAATATTCTGTGATCCACGCAATGCCTTGGACAGATCACAGAATACCGCCGCAGCACCGTCATTGTCATTCAGATGCAGGTAAAGACTCCAACAGTGAAAACATGGCATCGCTGGTGTTCCTTGACAAGAAACCCGAATTGAGCCTCACTTAACACTCCCATAGCATCCAAGTATCGAACAAGCCTCACCTTAACAAGCCTCTCAACTATCTTGGCTAAAGTCGGAATTAACGATATCGGCCTAAAACTAGAGGGATCATCAGGATCTCCGCCCTTAAAAATTGGAACAACATTAGCTCTTTTAAGGCAATGGGGGAAAAACCCCGTTGTAAAGGATGCATTAATGGCTTCCGCTAATGTCAAAAGTGCGGAGTTAGGGAGCTCAAACAACACATTGAGCGACACGCCATCCCAGCCAGATGTAGTCGCATTTTTCATATCCGCGAATATGTCCCTCACCTCGTCAACATCAGTGGGTCGAGAAAAGAATGATTCCTGTAGGGATACATGTCGCAGGTAACTCAACGCATCTCTATTGGTGTTAATCCCATTACCCAGCCGAGATGCGATCGTACAATAAAAAGTGTTTAGCTGGTCACACGACAAGCTAGATCGACAGAAGACTCCATTCCGTCCCCTCAACTCATTAACAATCTTCCAGCTTTCCTTCTGTTTATTTTTTGAATTTATAATACGCCGAGAAAAGTAGTTAAGCTTTGCTCTAGCTATTGTTTTTCTATATATGCCCCTATACCTACGGTAATATCTCATAAAGCCACCATCAGACAAGCAGTATTTACGCATTTTATGCAAGAAACGCATGTTCCTTGCAGACACTTTTAAACCTTTAGTGATCCATGATTTTTGCTTCCTTTTTTTAATTAGTCTGAGGGGAAAAGCCATATAAAAAATACTAACCACTCTCTGATGAAAGCGTTCAAGGGGATCTCCATGGCACAGTATATCATCCCAATTTTCAACCGCACACAGTTCAGAGAACCTACTATAGTTACGCCGTGTAAACAGCCTACCACGCTTTTTTGCGGCTTCAAGATTACCACAAGAAACATTCACACTACATAGCACAGCCTCGTGATCGGACAATCCCGCGCCCAGAACAGAACACGTAACATTGTCGGACCCTATATTAGTACACAAATAGTCAATAATGGTAGCAGTAAAATTGGTTATACGCGTTGGTTCCCCCACATGCATGGTCATATTAAATGATTCCAACAGATTCGAGATCAAGATGAAGTCAACGTGATTTTTATTCATAAAATTTATATTAAAGTCTCCCGCCAAAACGACACGTGCATGCAAGGGAAAGCCAGAAATGAGCGTTTCCAACCTAGAAATAAATACACCGACCTCAGCAGTTGGAGGTCGATATAAACAAATAACATATAAATTTAAATAAGACGAGTGCACCACCGAAAACTCAAATTCCTTCTCAACACTCAACTGCTTATGCTTCGAATACGCCTCAAACATACCTCTATCTAGTAACTCGTTCTTTAGCAATACCATAGTGCCTCCATGAATGGAATTCGGCCTAGAGTATCTTGACAGTACACAATAATTAGTCAAAGCGAAAGTCTCATGCTCGCTAAGCCAATGTTCTGTTATCAGCAGTATATCCGGGCAATTAATGCTCTCTAGAAAGAGAAGCAACTCATCAATTTTATTTCTTGCTGATTGAATGTTGAGAAGCAAGAGGGTGATTACGCGACCCCCATTCATGCTAAAAACCCTGATTAAGACTATTATCGTCTTGTGGCGCTTGGGAGGAAACTACCGGTACTGATTGTGTAGCAGAGCACCGAGCATCTGCGCCCATACACTGCGTAACTTTACCTTTAGCACCGAGAGATAGAAAATGCGAACTAATAAACGTACATAATAGTTTCTTACCATTAAAGCTTGGTTCGCCGTATTGCGATCTTTCGTCAACGTGCATGAAACTGTCCATTGTTAAAAAAGTAGAATCATCAATATTATTGTGAATAAATCCATGAATAACAGAATTAAATTCACGGATATAATTGTTTAAAACCTTGCGATTTGACGCAAACGGCGAACCAATTACAATGAGATTACTCTTAGATGATAATGCTCGTAGGTCATGTAAACTCTCATTTTGAATCGGGGCACCCCGCAAAGCATTTCCACAGCCTGGAAACAGAATAATGAAATCTTCTTTAGAAATTTTTTTTCCATAGATTAAAGTTTCAGCGATAATTTCGGTTAATAGGAGTCCCTTCCTCAGCTGGCTGTTAATGTCAAACCTTCCGCTGGTGTAAGATTTTAGCAAGGCGCTGCAGCCTCTCACACTAGGCATATCACCAATTATTAGCAGCTGGGGTCTCCTATCCCGTTTCTCACTCTGAAGGGGCGCTGGCTTACCGGATGTATCTTTAGTGGAGTTCCTTCTATTATTACTGTGAGAAGGTGGATTGGTACAAACGTCTAATTGGTGCCTGAGATGAGAAAGATCGTCTAAGTAACGTTTCTTGTCCACTTCCAGCATCCGTATGGCCTCTACCATGCTTCTATTAACCCCATTTAATTCTTCAAGGTCGCTCTTCAACGCCCGACAATCACTGAAGGCAGATTCAAGCTTCATTTTAAGGTTTTCCTTTTCGCTATTTAAGTCCGCGATGTCTTGCTTGAGCCTTTCAATGTAGTCCGATTTCTCCTTTAGTAATTCGACAAATTCCGTCTCAGTATCCAGCACATCTTCAGTGAAGTCCTGTGTTCTTCTTCTTACTCGTTGTAAATGAGTATCTTTATCCATGATTTTCTTACTCAGGTTCTCAATTTCCGCAGTGAGGAGAGCTTTCTCCGAAGCGAACTCATCCCTCAACCGCTCAACTTGCATCCTGTTTTCGACTTTCGAAGCCTCAAAGGCATTTCTAAGCGCATCAATAGTCGACTGGTTGTCCCCCTGCTCGGCGAGTTTTTCCTCACACCTCTTAGAACACACAATTGTATGTCGTGCAAGAAGAAGAAAGGTTTGTCTTTCAATACAACTTTTGTGGAAAATGTTGTGACACACAGTACAAAAATAATTGTCAGTTTTTTTCAGTTTGGGGCAGCACTTGAATAGGGTGTCAGACTCAGCCATATCTTAAATTATTTAAGTCCGGTTCTGTGTATAAATTGATTGAACTTACAAGTCGGCGAAAAAAAAAATAAAAAATTAAAAATGGGATTGAACAAACCATCAACTCGTTCGTCTCTTCGAAATTTATTATTAGTCTCCAAAATAAAGTCAATAGTCTGATAAAAATAAATATCTAGTAAATAAATGTACCTGCCCAAGCTCGAACGGCGGCCACTGGCACAAAAAATAGAATCCTTTTGTTCGGCTTATCTATATTTGCCGGCACTGCTCATTCCTTATCCCAACAAAAACCATACTCCGTCCTCGGAATGACAAAAATTTATCTCTCTCGCACTCGCGATCAGAACTGGAAAAACCTGTTTTCCACAGTTATAAGTGATCTACGGACTGGCACTAAATTTCAAATTTCAAAAACCCCGGCACAGTGCACTCTCTCACTCGTCCATAAAGCAACGTTCAGACCCAACAAACTTTCACAGTTTCAATCAAAAAATCCAAGAACAAAATCAATCATGACTTTACTGTACAATCTCTTACAATCAAACAGAAAGGCATTTGACGCGGCCCCGCATACGTGGCTGCTTAAGGTCCTCCAAGTGTATAAGATAATCCCAACGGTTATAAACTTGCTTGATTACCTTATGAGTCGATGGGACACCCAACTGACCCTCAACCACAACGAAGGGGAAGCAACTACATCTATTGTCCATATTAAAAGAGGCATTTTCCAGGGAGATTCATTAAGCCCCCTATGGTTTTGTTTGGCTCTCAACCCACTCTCCCATATGCTGAATAGCAGTCAACACGGATATCTATTAAGAACCAATGACGATTTTCAATGTAGGGTGGCTCACCTCCTATATTATGGATGATATAAAGCTGTACGCTAGTACACAATCACATATAAAAGCCTTGTTGAAGACTGCGGATATTTTCTCGACTCCAGTATGCAGTTCGGTCTTGAGAAATGTAAAACACAGACTATAATACGTGGAACACATAAGGTGGCTGGTCATTACGGGACGGACAGCGGTGAACCAATTGACCCTATGGAGGATGGCGAAACATATAAGTACCTTGACCTACAGCAATCCATTCGCATTGAACACAGTAAGATCAAGGAAGAGGTCATTAAGAAATACATCAGCCGACTAACAATTATCGTCAAAACTCAGCTGTGCGGAAAAAAATATGATTAGTGCACTTAACAGATATCCAATACCAGCACTCACTTATACGTTTGGCATTGTTAAATGGACAAATACAGACATAGAGCGGATTGAGAGAAGCACCAGGACAACAATGACAAAGTATCGAACTCACCACCCCAAGTCAGCAATTGAAAGAATGACATTACCGAGAACACACGGTGGCCGAGGAATTGCAGATTTGAATATTCTGCTTGAAAAACAAATTTTCAATCTGCGAAAATATTTTCTTGAGATGGCTGATGTTTCCCCACTCCATAAAGCCGTCACCCTTGCTGACAAAGGATATACGCCTTTAAACCTGAAAAGTCCCCTAAACAGACAAGAAAAAACGAAAGCGGAATACATTACCCAAACAATGGATAACTGGAAGCAAAAATCTCTGTACGGGAGACACCCAAATGAGCTCGGTTCTGAAAATGTCGATACACTGGCGTCGAACTATTGGCTGACTCATGGTGATCTTTTCCCTGAAACAGAGGGCTTTATGTGTGCTATCCAGGACCAGGTAATCCCTACCAAAAATTTATTGAAAAACATAGTTAAAGATACCATCATAGAGGATGACAAATGCCGCAGATGTCTGTCTGACTCGGAGACAATTCAACACATCACTGCTGGATGCCCGACACTTGCCCACACAGAATACCTCCATCGCCATAACTATGTGGCTAAGATTATCCATCAAGAGCTGGCACGTAATCATTAGCTAATTGACAGCGTCACGCCATACTATCAGTATAACCCTGAGGCAGTGCTGGAGAATGAAAACCATCGTCTTTACTGGGACAGGAGCATTATTACGGACAGGACTATAACTGCGAATCGGCCGGACATCGTTTGGATAGACAAGCTTAAATAAACAACTTGGCTGGTTGATATTGCCATTCCTAACATTAACAACTTACAAAACACAATTGCGAGCAAATTTACAAAATATACAGAACTGGCCCATGAAATAAAACAGGAATGGCGCCAACAGAGTGTTATTATAGTCCCACTGGTACTATCGTCCACAGGGATTGTCCCAAAATGTTACCTGCTCAACTCAAATCACTTGGGCTTCAAGCAAACGTTATATCTACCATGCAGAAATCTGTCATTCTATCTACCTGCAATATAGTCAGGAAGATCCTTAACCTAAAATAGAGAGAGTCATCTTGCTACCCGTCGATGACCCTTGAAACCCGCATTTAAAGCGAGAATCGAGAGAGATAATATTAATAATAATAATAATAATAATAATAATAATAATAATAAACGGCTTTTATTTTCAGAAATAGTAATACATAAAACATAATGGATATGTGTATAATATGGAGTAGGGAAATTGAGAACTGCGGAGAGTCTCGAGCGATTGCGTTGGATATTTCCAAGACATTCGACAGAGTTTGACATGACGGACTGCTCAACAAACTGCCGTCCTTCGGACTGCCAGCTTCTCTCTGCAGCTGTCTTGCCAGTTTACTTAAGAACAGATCTATGCACGTTGCAGTTGATGGACACATCTCAGTCACATTCACCATTAATGCGGGGGTGCCGCAGGGCGCAATACTTTCACCACCTCTGTTCCTCATCTATATTAACGACCTGCTGACCGAATCGAATAATCCTGTTTACAGTTTTGCCGATGACAGTACCCTTGTCTCCCAATTTAGATCAGAAAATCCTTGACCAGCGACTGAGACTTATCACCGCAGACAGGAGCAGATTACAGCAGTTAATCAAGACCTGGAGAAAGTTTAAGCTTGGGGCAACAGAAACTTGGTCCAGTTCAATGCAGCAAAGACCCTAGCAGCCACGTTTATCAAGAGGGCAAATACGGAGGCCCCTGACATCATTATGGCAGGATCGACCATTCCTTCTTCCTCGTCAATCGGACTACTGGGTGTGTCGGTCAACAGCAATATGTCCTGGCATGACCACGTCGCTAACATTGCAAAATCAGCCCCCCAGAAGCTTGGTGCGCTACTTCGCAACAAAAAACTGTATACACCTCAGAAGTTGCTTTTGCTCTACAAAGCGCAAATAAGACCGTGCTTAGAATATTGCTCACACATCTGGGGTGCCGCAACAAAGCATATCCTAAAGCTGCTGAATTCCATCCAGAAGAGAGCTGTGCGTTTCATCCGCGACCCCGAGTTGACCCGGAATCTGAATAGTCTGGCAGGTGTTCCCAGGATTTGGCCGCCCCATCCCGCCCTTGGCAACGCCTGTCAGACAGTCACGACAGACGGCAAGAGCATACCAGTTCCTCGTACAACTGGAAAAACCTAGAACATCGCTTTACAAGAACTCCTTTGTCTGGCGCACGCATCACTGTGGAACTCACTCCCAGGACATCTGTTTCCCCCCTAATTAAAACTTACAACTACATATTCAAGAACCGTGTCAATAAACATCTTCCCACACACACCGCTCGTCGAGCGCCATAGGATCTCACGTCTGTCACGCCGTGTTGGTCACCGATGACCTACACAAAATTACTGCCGTAATTTTTATGACAGGCATCACTATGCAACTTTTGAAAATGGTATGCGGACCTACAGCAGTTCACTTAGTGCCACCATTGGATATTTTTTGGGTATAGCGTGTTGCCCAATATATAAATTTATAATTAGTGTATTTTAGCTGTGGGTTACCGGTTATAGAGAAAAATAAATGCAAGGTAAGATTGTAGCTTTAAGAATAATGACGCATACAAAATTACAAATACGAATATTCATGTAAGACCCTTAACCAGCCAAAGCATAAATTGGCCCTGGAGGAACGAACACTTTTCCAATTGAATCGTTTATTATTCCAACTCTCATCCCGGTATGGATGAAAATATTGACACAAAATTTTAGGGCCATAAACTCGATGATATCTTCAAAAAGCAGTATTGCACGACTCTTCTCTTCCCTAGTCGAACTGCTAGAGGGTTGAGGCTACATAGAGAAGAAAAGGTGAAACATATTTCCCCCTTGAATCAAAGTGGACGAGTTCGAGCGTTTTTCCACTTTTTCATTTTTATTACTGAAAATCGAAGTGCAAAGTTTTAGTTTGGCCAGTATATTAATTTGAATTTGAATTTGAATTTTATCTTTAAAATAATTGTACGATTTGGCCAGCAGTTTATATAACCTTTGCTACAGATATCAGGAATCTAATTTGCCTTTCGAATATCTTGAAATATTATTTCTTGTTGTGCCTAACATATTTTTTAAATAATTCCGTTCTCTAATAGATATCGAGAGAAAGAAATCTTACAGAAGAATCTAAATGCTTACATTGCTGCCTTACAGAAGCAGACCTCGTCAAGGAAAAACGGTAAGTTAAAGCAATTTATTTGAAAATGGATAATATAAAAATGTCCGTAGATAATGATCAAAAATGTTCGTTGAATTTTAAATGATGAGTATGTGCACATTGCGTGCTTCGTAAAATTATACACTTATAGCGAGATAAGTGTTAAAAATGACTCTCTTTGGTTAATATATTATTTTCATAAATCATCAAGTTCCTTTGGTTAATTGGTGATTTAATCAGTAATAAGCAAAACTTACTGAATCATTACTAAAGAAATTCCTTCCGGTTATTAAGTGTCTGTACTTAAAAGCTAAACATCTATTTGTTCCTTTGTCCAAGTGATGTGTGCATTAATTCAATAGAATAAAATTATTACCAATTTATAACGTTAATAATGATGATAAGAAATATGTTTAATATTAGTATTCATATCATGTTACATATTATACAAATAATTATGTTTAAAGAATGACCAAATGATAATCATAAATAATAATAAATATCTTATTTCCAATGTCAAATGATGTATCTTTTAATAAAATTAATTTCTTTAATTAATTATTACTCCTTTATCATTTTTATGAGACCATACAGAAATAACGTAAAAATAAAGTACGAATATATCTTGATATAAAAAGGAAGAAAACGTTTCGTTCCTATGTTCTATACAAATAAAGATATCGATCGTAATTCATTAAGTTAGCATTCAACCTTTAAATGACTACATGGTTACATGCATATTATGCAGAAGAATCCACCGCATTTGCATGTAACATGTGTCATTGTAACTACCTACCAGTTTTCTTGTCGTATCAAAACAGGTAAAAATTTGCATTGTTGTGATATAATGTCTTTAAAAAATTACAAGCCAGTAGGAGACACGACATATACACCAAAATAGAGTTGCTTGTTAGTGATACTGGCGAGGCGAGACGAGAGCACGAAGGCACGAGAGAAATACCTTGTCTTGCCTTGTCTCGCCGAGAGATGCAAATTTTTGCTCAAAAGGCTCCTTCACTCGTCTCGTCTCGTTTGACTCTAGTTAAAAAATTGTTCCTATATGATAACATATCTTAGTTTCGGAATTATAACGCAAGTAATATATTAAGTTTGCTATAGAACGTATGCATGCGTAAATTAATTGAGTCATAATAAACTAGTCAAAACGAATTAGGGATCACTTTGATAGATTCAATCAATGTTTTACTAGTAAATTCCTT
>MU182057.1:138461-162043 GCA_016904865.1 Pissodes strobi
TTTTACTTCGTCTATCGTTATATCCGGAATTTCTTTTGAGCCTTGGTTTACTATTTTTGTTGGTACATAATTTTCCTGGTTTTCTGTCATTTGGTACTGGTATGCGTATAGCTCTCCATAGAACTGTTCAACTATACGCAGTATTTCTTCTCTATTGTGTGTAATTCTTCCATTTTTGTCTTTTAATTTAAAAATCTGTTCTTAGCCAATAGATAGTTTTTTCTTTAATACTTTTGTACCTTTGTTTTCTTCTATAGTTCGTATCACTTGTTCATTTGTATCTTTCTGTATGGCTTTCGATATATCTTTGTTGATTATGTTCAATTCTCTTTGGCTTCTATTTTCCTCTCCTAATTTCCTTCTCTGTTCCATTTTTGCTCTCGGTTCTTGAATTATTTTTCTTTGTTGTTGGTTCCTCGGAGAGAATTTATCTTGGGCATCTGCAATTGATTCGGTTATTATATTGTTGAGGCTGTTAATATCGTATGATGGAAGTTTTAGGTTCAGGGTGTCTGTCATGTACTGTTCGAATTTGGTTGTCTCTTCTAGTGTGGTCCATGGTTTGATATTTTTGTTGTTTATCATTTTATGTCTCTCCGCGGTTAGTGATATCGCTATTCGCTCTAGTCGCTCTCACTAATCGGTGGTTACTAGATGTAGCGAATTTATTCATTACTGTAACATATTTGACAATATATCTTTTACCAGTTATAACAAAGTCGATTTCGCTTTTTTACCATCAGGGGTTTGCCACGTCCAGCTGTTCATTTGGTACATGTTTCTTTCTAATAGAAAATGGAGTAATTTGCCACCGCGTTCCTGTGGTACCATAGTTGTCCAGTACGGTTTCTGATGGTTCTCTTTTTGTCCAATTTTTGCATTGAAGTATCCGCTTACAATAGTGAAGTGTTAAGCATTAAGCTTTAATATGTACCTTCATGATTCATTAAAAAAACTTTTTAATTTTTAACATTATTAATGATGACAATATGCAGCGAAATCAGTTTTAAAAAGATTTCGTCAAGAAATTGTTAATAAGACCAAGGTTCCCTTTAATAATGTGTCGAGGCGCTGGATGATCCCTTGAGGAAAGGCGTTCCACCCTTCCAGAAGATTTACTGCCAATGTTTGAAGATCAGGTGCTTGTGGACGGCTGTGTAGTCTACTCTTTAATAAGTCCTACCAAAAGTGCTCAATGGGAATAAGATCCGGGATATTAGTACGCCAATCCATAACTATGATATTGATATCTTGAAGGTATTGGGTTAGTCTCGTTGTAAGCGGCCTGGCATTTTCCTTTAATAATGCGTTCCACTTTTCCAAAATATTTACTGCCAAGGTTTGAAGGTCCGGTGCTTGTAGACGGCTGTGTACTATAGTCTTTAATAAGTTCCACCAAAGGTGCTCAATGGGATTAGGATCCGGGATATTAGTAGGCTGATCCATGACTATCGCATGGTTACTTTGAAGGTATTCAGTTACTCTCGCTGTATGCGGCCTGGCATTTTTCTGCTGCAAGATGAATTCTGGACCATGTTGAGCAACAAATGGGACAACATACGGTTTTAGAATACCATCTCGGTATCATTCAGCATTAACTGTGCCGTCTAGAAGCACATGCAGGTCGGACCACCTCGCCTGTTAAAATTTATACCTCCACACATCATTATTGAACCTTTTTCGAAATGGGTGTTTTCTCTTACTGTTGCCCCAGATATCGTTCAGGTCTTTTGTATATTCTACACCTGGTACCATTACTACTTAGTCGAAAACGTGACTCAGCCGTAAAAAGGACGTGTCCGACTGACCAACGAGCCAGTGAAGATATGTTGGGGCAAATATCGTTCGTGCCCTGCGATGACCGGCATTTAAATGCGGCGCAACTGATGCTCTTCTAGATAGAATATTAGCTTCATGCTTATTCTTTACAGTTTGGGCTGAAATCGGGGTCCTGTGGCAATAAAAATAATATTTTGTAGGTTACGAGCCCTGAGTGTTCTTTCGCTAATCTTGTACGGGATACCGATCTTTCCTCTATATTATCCGTCTGACACGTTGGAGATATGGACTTCTGACTACAAAACCATATTCTCTTTGCCGATTCCATATTATGAAAATGACCGATTGATTAACATTAAAGAGCAGCACCACATATTGTTGTGACCGACCCTTCTGCAATAACGCTGTTGCTCTGATTTGCAATTTAGATTTTTCAAATGCAATTTAGAAAACCCCATTTGTAATTCAAGATTTTCAAATGTAATTCAGAAAATCTTATTTGTAATTCAGATTTCTCAAATATAAGAACTGTACTCAAGATCGGAAATGAATTGTCAATTCCGCTAACAGGGGTGAAGACTGGATAACTCTGGCAAGTACATTGGGAGTTAAATATAAGACTCCTTTTCACTGGACTAATTCTGGGGGGAAAATAATGCAGAAGAAAGGTGGGATAAAACAAAAAATTCTGAGTGATAACGAAATCAACATAGTAATTGGATGAGTTGAGGAAAATTGTGATATAATGTCAAAACAAATACAAGAAAAAGATATCGGTTTAACTACTGTTTCAAACCATTTAGAGGGGCAATTATTTAGGGTAAAACAAGTGCAGAAGCAACCAATAGCAATGAATTCTGACGAAAACAAGAGGAAATGAGCTAATTATGTTCAATCTTTAAATCAGCTTATACAAGAGGGTAACAAATTGCCTGGATAGACGAAACCAATTTTAATTTGTTTTGTCGCCGAAAAAGAGAACGTTTTCGAGTTGGTACCAGGGCTACTCAACAACTGCTAGCTGCAAGAGGTCCCAATGTACACTTAATAGGGATTATTTTCGCAGCTGGTGTTGTATGTGTGGAACGAAGACGGGGATCTTTTGCAGCTGCTTTGGCAAGAGCCTGCATTTAGGGGTTATTTGGGAGATGGCAGGATATGGATAACCAACTGGAGGATTTGTTTGCTTGCTACAATGCTCCTTATCATTTCGAACTTGAAGCCTCTTTTAAAGGAACGCCTGTATCACTTTCAATATCGGCTCCTTATTCACCCTTGCTGAACCCCATTGAGACCATGTAGTCGAAGATTAAATGTTGAGTGAAAAGTAACCTCAGAATTCTGGAAGCGGTTGGCTCAGATCTCATAGAACAAAGGCTGACGTACCTGGAGGAAAAAATTGACCAGGTGAAGGACACCATAGTAGAAGGTGTGCTCGTGCAATTGAACATAGCACACCACCTTCCACGTAGCAGCACTGGCGTTGGAAGAAGATATGCCACCCGGTCAATAATATAGCTTTTTTAAGAATGCTTCATAGTCTTGCTTTGTTTTTACTTTTATTGTTACAATACTACCTAAATGGACTATGTAATAGTCATAGAATTTAATTAGTAAATGATTATTATAAAAAAATGTGGTTTCCGAATTACATCTGAGGTACATTTGATGTTTGATTTGATTTACAATTGAGATTTTCTTAATTGCAAATGAAATTTTCTGAATTACATATAGAAAATCTGAATTACAAGGGACGTTTTCTGAATTACATGCAAAAAATTTCATTTAAAAAATCTGAATTGCAATTGAGATTTTCTGATAAACATTTGAAAAATCTGATTGCAATTGAGGATTTCTGGAATACATTTGCGATTTTCAGAATTACAATTGGAAAAGGTGCAGTTCTCTTGATATGAGATTTATCAACCTTACGTTAAATTAAATGTCGAATAAATAATGTATGCATTATTTACTTTACATTGTTTTGTCACTAAAAATAATTTCGTTCTTCTTATAAAACTATGTACGATAAGAAGTGTTGGGGACACATCACAACAAGTGTATTAACGTGTCGTTTTTCACCGTATAGTTTGGTGATAACACCCTGTATGTCCGTAGTATGAATGAGCCATGATTTAACTCTGAATATATTTATTTAACCCCAGGTAAACAGAAATTTGTGCATTTAAAGCATTGTATTTCAGTTACTCCTTAGTCCAAGCATGAATTGTTGGTATAATAGATTCCGTTATATGCAACAGCACGGTGACACTTCGTCAAGAAAATCGTTCTTAATCGTTCTCAATTTAATATATCCTTGTCTCCGTCAGTGTTGTGTAAACAACAATATGACAAAGAAAGAAAGAACAAGCTTCCACACTCTCAAATGTGTCCACCTACGCGTATTTTCCCGCTTGATTTCTTCCTCCGAGCGCGTAGGAAAAATTGATTTCAGTGCAATACATGAATACAATCGTTCGCTTGAACTTCGCTTGAAAACTGTTTTGTCTCTCGGCGCCAAAACTGGGCCATTTTCTCATATTGTTTTCACAGATATTTAGACAATATCTGCTGTACCTCTGTTCTCTTGGTCCAAGCTTGGACAAAGAACTCTTTTGGGCGTTTTAACGCAATTCCTCGAAGCCAAAAACGATTTAGCGTCTCGTCTCACCTGTTGCTGTGGTTGAAGAGAAAAATAAAATAGCGGTGGAAGTTTTATAGCTTGACAAATTGTTCCTGTAAAATTCAAATCAAGGGTTTGAAGTCAGATTTCTGTCGGAGTGAAGTAGAGACAATTGGAGATCAAGGTATTTTGTGAGAAAGACACAGTTGCTAGTTAAACATAAAAGTTTATTAAATTCAGGAAAGGCAAAAGTTTATTAAATTCAGGAAAGACAAAGTTTCATTCTTAAATAGAACAATCAAGAAAATTCCTTAGAGATCTATTAATACGTAACCTGTTTGTATATTTAGTTTTATGTGTGAATGAGTGAATGCATGAAAGTAGTGTAGAAATTGTATATGTTTATCATATCTAATGCAAATTAATAATAGCATTATCAAAGTACTCAATACCGAACATACCTTTTGCAATTCACAACCTATAGATAAAACCCCCACCACCCTTTTTTAATACATGTCCATCTTCCCATATCTTATATTTCTCATTATAATGATCGAATGCCTTTCTATTTCAAATACATGTTCGTTTGTTTTTTTTTTAACATAAATGTTGTGATACTGTTTTTAAAAGAAAAACAATTTTAATGCATATTTTCTAAACATTTTCCTTACTGGAAATATGCTAAATTACTAACAATAAGATCTTGAAATAAGAAAGATTTTGTCTAAATATACATTATATTTTACATTAACCCACGTAGAAGGTGGCCCACATAATATAACTTTCTTTGCATCTACTTCCTTAATTTAAATAGGACACACTAGATATTGATTTATTTTTGAATACTGCTCCTTATTATTGAGATTTATTTTTTATTTTTATTTGTATAGAAATACATTGTGAATGCATTTCTAGTTTATTTCTTCTTCCCTAACCTTTTAAAAAATAATGTGTATTTGGTAGGCAAATAGTGTTTAAGCCTCTCATTTTGAGACTATGACAAACACAGAAAAGTAGATCTTGCTGACGTCAGAATATTAATATACAGGATGTCTTATTCGAAAAAAAAACGGACTTTCTCTGTTTAAAACTTCACTTTTTTGGAACCACCTATTGTTGACAGCTTGTATAAAATTAAGAATGTAATTTAGAAAAAAATATAGATCTAAGAGTATAATAGGTTAAAAACGGTGCCTTGGGTATTTTAAAAAAATAATAAAAAAATTAATTCATTCAAAAAGTAAATAAAATATCTAAATGCTATGTAAAAAAGTTATAAAAAAATAGAATAGAAGTGAATTGAAAGTTTCATTGAAATTAAGACAACTGGTTTTTGATCGAAAAAAAATCGAAGCACTGTGTATTGTGTATATATGAAAAACAATATTTTAAAAATAGTAATAGTAATGTATTTCATATTTGTTACATAAAAGATAACAATTGGAATTACGTCATTAAGCCCATATAAGGCTAACAATACATTAATTAATAATATAAGCAAATAAATAAACTATCTATTTGACAGTGAGTTATTGTTTACATACCCAAGCGTATGCAGCCCCATTTTAAATTAGTCTAAATTGTACAGATAGTTTATTGAATACTTTTATACACATATACTCTGGGTTCTTTTCACTTAGATGTAGTTGGTGCCTAGGGTAAGGGAAATATTCTGATATTGTGTTAATCTCAGAATTTAGTTATTAAAATAAGCTTTTGTTTCTATAAAATCACATTCAAAAATACACAAAGCATATGTTGTCAGAGTTCCCAAAACATTTCGACAAGATTGGTTATATACCAGTTTTGAAACTGCCCTAATTACCCTTTTTTGAGCGACAAAATATTCTTGAATTATCTTTATCGGCTGGAAGAATTCTCATGATTGTGATGTTCTTTGTTCTATACTATGTTAAGGTTTGTTTAATTTTAAATGGGGTTTCTAATGTGAGCTAACCCGCCTATTTAAAATATTATTTCATTAGATCTGATACAATCAGTTTTGAGACACCCTATATATAAATAAGAAGGAAACACAGAAAAACAAGTCATAAGTTGAAGACGGGTTTTGCCATGTTTTTTGGAGGAGATCCGAAAGCGTATCGCTCGAGCACGGGGAGAGATAGTCTGAAACTGGCGCAGTGAACAGGTTATTTTGTGAATGGTTTTTCTTTTATCGTGTACTACAGGCCAGTAAAATGAAACTTATAATGTTGTTATTAATATAATTTGCACAAGTATTTCTTTTATTCTCATATATAATTCATATTTGATCGCATAACCTATGTACATATTTAATGAAATCGTTTTATGCTGTGAACAACACTGCTTTAAATGAACACAGAAAATGTATTATTTGCTTTCTTTTCGTGCTAGGATATTAATTTTAGAATGACTGAGAGCGTACGCAAGGGCCTTGATGAATCTACTATCAATTTCCTACCCCTGACAATGACGGGAGAATATCCTAGTTATGAATGTAATGATCATTCTAGAGATATTGGCTCAATTTGCAACTATAAAACTGGGTAGCCTCAGTATTCCAGGACCTCAGTACCCGCTAGCGGCGTCTGGCTAACTAACAACAACCCCTTCAGTTTTACATGTATTGTTACGAGTGTGGAAATACGAATTGTGGTGCGGGAGACAGTAATTTAATTTTTATTACACTGAAAAATGTTATACGGCATAATTCGGTTTAGGAATTTAGATCGAGGGTTTCTCTGCCGTACTCTTTCCCCTCGTAAATTCCAGGCTGAGTCCGGCACGTTTTTCTCTAATAATTTGGCACGTTTTTTCTAATAAATTAGGTGTGTTAGGAATCTGTGTTTTAATTTACATGACGCACCTTTATCACAAATTTCCCTAATTGTGTTTCGTCGAAGCGCATTCGGGGTAAGTAAAATTGTGCAATATACAATAATAACACAACGTAGGGATTGGTTTTCTTTTTAATCTATTTTGACGATCATTGGCAAAATAAATACAAAGCACAACTTTACTTATCTCATTCAACTATGTTGAATCGACCCGGGTTGGTTATATTACAAATGTAATTTTAAATCTAATTCTAAATTCGTCTTGACGTTCTTCTGGTAAGTTTTGTGTTGTTTCTTTAATTGCCGAAATTATCTAACCCAAACTTAGGAACGATTTTAGGTGTAACTGCGTAATTTAAACCTTTAAAAAGAATAAGTTTATTAACGTCAGATAATACTCTATTAGACAAATTGATTGCAGTTGACATTTTTGGCAAAATGTATTAGATAACTATTGTAAATGTGATTGAAATCAATAGGTGAAACTTGATTTAGTAAGTTAAATTTTAAACTATTAATTCCTTTTTCAATTCTATACTTATTAAATTTATGAAACTGTAATCTTCCTCGTAACAGAATATTACTTGCTCTCCCTAAGATTTTTATGGTTTTATGGTTGTCATATGGTGCTTGAAGCCTTAAACCTTTAGGAATTAGGTTGTTGTTTTTGCATTTGTGTAAAAATGTTAAACTATTTTCAAAATGCAATAATTTTTATGTTTATTTTGCAAATCTCTAAAGATAGGACAAATATTTGGGCCATACCTTGGTTTAGATATATTCTGTAGTTGTGGAAGATTCATTGTTCTAGACAAATTGTTGCCTATAATAATTATAGCCTACCAAAGCTTTTTTACAACATTAGCTACCACTTTTGACTCAATACAGGTCGATCAACCGAATTCAGAAATAATCATTCTGGGAGATTTCAATGCCCACATCACCAACTGGCTCAAACATCACAACAAGACTGAACAAGCTGAAGCATTTGACATCAGCTGCAGGCTTACTCTGGGTAGCGGGAGGGCACTTCTCCATGATCCTCAGGGAATGGCGACCCTGCCCTTGCAAGCCCTTAATCTCTCCGACACCCATTCCTAGACAGATTAAGCCCTACCTATCCTATCCAAACCAGTTATCCCTTCCCACATCCCAACCCCTAGAGGAAAGCCAGGGGTTAACTACCTCTAGTAACTTCCCAAGAGAATCTCATGGATCGTATCATAGATAATAAAATCCGGAGTTTAAACATTCCCCCGATCGGATCTCCGGGGGGGAAAGCTATGAGAAGATCTAACGTCGCAAATATACAAACATTGACAACTAAGTAAGTTATCACGCAAGAACATATCAATTGCCACTTGGAATGTCCAGGGTCTCCTTTCACACCCTGGTAAATTAGATATTATTGAACGGGAAACATCAAATATCACAATAGTTGGTCTGTCCGAAACGCATTGGGCAGGTCAAGGACATTTTAAAACCAAAAATGGTAACACCATATATTTCTCTGGCCACCAAACATATTCAATACATGGAGTGGCGATAGTCATTAATACGCAACTACAATCAAGTGTACTGGCCTACAACACTATTAACTCAAGAATAATCAGGATAAAGATCAATGCTAAACCGTGCAACTTAAATATAGTCCAGGTTTACATCAACACTACCATGGCAGAAGTCAAGTTTCATCACGGTGATATTCGTAAAATCCTTAAAGAACTAGATAAGAAAAATGCATCTGGACAGGACGAATTACCTGCCATCGTGTTAAAGAACTGGGACAACTAACTAACACTCGATTTTTTCAGACTTTTTTCTCTGTCGTACCGAAGGGGGATATACACATCTTCTTGGAGGGTCGCTCTAGTGCAACCTGTTCCAAAAAAGGCAAGAAACCCACGCCCTCAAACTATCGCCCAAAAATAATATCCAAAGTCATGGAATGTGTAGTCAATCAGCAACTACCCAAGTACCTCGAGAACAACAGAATAATCAGCGATAATCCATAAGGCTTTCGCAAAGAGAGATCGACAGGAGATATATTGGCCTATGTCACTCATACATGGAGTAGGGCAATTGAGAACTAGGGAGAGTCTCGAGTGATTGCGTTGGATATTTACAAGGCATTCGACAGAGTTTGGCATGACGGATTGCTCAAAAACTGCCGTCCTTCGGGCTGCCAGTCTCTCTCTGCAGCTGGCTTGCCAGTTTCCTTAAGAACCGATCTCTGCACATTGCAGTTGATGGACACATCTCAGATACATTCACCATTAAGGCGGGCGTGCCTCAGGTCGCAATACTTTCGTCTTTCACCAACTCTGTTCCTCATCTATATTAATGACTTGCTGAGCGAGACGAATAATCCTGTTTACAGTTTTGCAGATGACAGTACCCTTGTCTTCCAATTTAGATCAGAAAAATCTTTACCAGCGACTGAGATTTATCAAAGCAGAGAGGAGCAGATTACAGCAATTAATCAAGACCTGCAGAAAGTTCAAACTTGGGCCGACAAAAATTTGGTCCAGTTCAATGCAGCAAAGACCCAAGCAGTCACGTTTACCAAGAAGGCCAACATCTGACATCATTATGGCAGGATCGACCATTCCTTCATCCTCGTCAATCGGACTACTGGGTGTCTCGGTCAACAGCAATATATCCTGGCATGACCACGTTGCTAACATCAGCCTCCCAGAAGCTTGGTGCGCTATTTCGTAACAAAAAACTGTATACACCGCAGCAGTTGCTCTCGCTCTACAAAGCGTAAATAAGACCGTGCTTAGAATATTGCTCACACATCTGGGGTGCCGCATCAGAGCACACCCTGAAGCTGCTAGATACCATTCGGAAAAGAGCTGTGCGTCTCATCGGCGACCTGGAGTTGACCTGGAATCTGGATAGTCTGGAACACCGCAGACATGTGGCCGAAATGTCCCTGTTTTACAGATACTTTCACGGCAAATGTTCTCAGGATTTGGCCCATCCCATCCCACCCCTGGCAACGCCTGTCAGACAGTCACGACAGATGGCAAGAGCGCACCAGTTCGTCGTACAACTAGAAACACCTAGAACATCGCTTTACAAGAACTCCTTTGTCTGGCGCACTGCATTACTGTGGAATTCACTCCCAGGATATCTGTTTCCCCTTATTTACAACCTACAACTATTCAAGAACCGTGTCAATAAACATCTTGGCATAAAAAAAAATGAGAACACTAAATGATAAATTTCCTGTAAAATTCGCAGCAAACAGAAAGAGGAACATTTTAATAAATAGGAGCACTGTCAGATCATCGTATCGTCGGATATCGGATACATCAGAATTCACCCTAACGCTACTAACAGGAACATGTCTATCGGGTGGACTCACCAAAATCGGATCTCACAGTATTTCAGATAAAGCTGTAATACGTAATACAGAAATTCTTGTCGAAAAAAGCCTGTCTCAAGTCTCGTCTAGAAGAAAATTAACGACTTAAGACTAAAGAGTAAAGAGTTTATTTGAATTTCAAACTGTTTATGTAATATGTAGCGTAATATGTATGTATATTGAGCATATGTAAAGGTGAATGCGCCGGATAGTAATATATCTTTGCTGGCGATTTTATATCGCAAAGAGCGAAAATATATAATAATGTATTTTCGACTATAAAAATTTCTTCTCTATAAGTCATGTATCATTATCATTTGTAGAAAACCTTTTTTTAAGCGCACCGTAAGGTTTTTCATGTTAACTTTTTAACGCCATATTAGACACTGTTCTATTAGAAATATAGAGCTAAAACTTGGCATAGGTAAATTTAGGAACCTCCAGGTTATGTTAATTTGGCAAGTATGCCCAGAAACGCAAGGAACCGAAAAATAATGTTTTGAAAATCAGGAATTTTTACATCTCTCGAAATAGTTGTTTTTTACCTTTTGATACTAAGTGAAGGTGACACACGTTAATTTATAAAGTTTAAAGCTTTGTCTATATTTTTAAATTTAGATAAGCATTAAAACAACTATAATAAATAATGCAAAAAGCCGTTATGCCCAGTCACTGGCGTACCGTGATACCTTGATAATTTTTTTCTGGTCTTCCACATCAATAAGCCTATTTTCTATCTCTTAAATTATCAAAAACTTGTGATGTTAGATATATATCCGCAATAAAAGAAATATCTGGATTGCGCGCCAACCATTTAAATCGACCAAAATGTCCAATATATCTTCCCAGAAACACGTTATTCGATCACATCTGGTGCATTATGAGCTGGAGCTCCTTCCTTTTGAAAAATTATTTATTGCTAAAGCTTTCAACACAGATCCCATTTCTATTTGCAACATTTTCAAGTATTTCTCTGTTGTTGGCGTGCACTATATATAATTTGGATTGATAATTAATTCCCCAGAATTCCTGCCAAAACATTCACTTTTTCACGCCTCTGGGCCTGTGTTTACTGAATTACGTAGGAATTGTTCCTAGCCCATGTCATTATTAGTTTTATTCATCTCACAAAACTATATCCCCTCAGAATAATCATGTGGTAAGAGCTTTTGAACGTTCTAGATTTTATAGCAACTATGGACGATATGGATAAAAAATTCTTCTATTTTACACTGTGAAACCATTTCAATTCAATTTATTTAATATGATTAATATGCAATGGTGAATGCGCCGGATATTTATATTATAGCGCATTTTCGGCTACAAAAAAAATTGTAAAACAAGCTATTGATAAAATCAGATTATTAGGGCACGTGCATATAGACAGACCAATTAATGATGTTACATCAGAAAAAGCATCAGTATTTAAGTGAAAATATGCCGGACTTGGAACAAAAATATACTAAGAAGCTTGGTTTTAATGTAATACATTAATTTTTCAACGTCAATGGCTTGAAGACATTTTATTACTATAAACTAGACAAACTCATCATTTAATTTAAATACATTAAACACAATACTCACCTAAGAAACACTATTAAACCAGAATAGATAAGGCGCCCTAAAACACATTTGAAATAAATTTTAATATATTAACAGTAATTACGACTGGTTTACGTAATAATACATATGTACTGCGTGGGATTAATGTTACAGATCTAGTTTTCTACTACGGCTAGAGAAATCTTGTGTTTGCATTATATCGAGAATTACGTAGGGGTAAGAGTTTTTAACATTCCAGTAATAGTCGTAATATACAGGAATTTATTATAATATTCTGAACAGAATAAACTAAATTTATATTGCGTGAGATCATGTTTTCCTAATTCTTAACCAATTAATTGCCGTAGTTGTCTAGTTAGTTACTCATCCTTCAATTAATCATATTTGCAGTAAAATGAAGTGCAGATTTAGTGAAAAAATGCTGAATTTTAAGTCTGCGATATAAATCGAACAGCGCCAAAAGGTACTTCAATAAATGAAAAAATCCCACGCTTTTAAAACGATTATAAATGTAAATTCCAAATCGAACTATGTTTGATCACATTTTCGGACATCCGATATAAGAGTTCCCTTTCGTTTTCTGAGAACTGATCATAAGTACCACTACGAATTAAACTGCGGCAATATGCTAGTTGAGACTCAGATACCTTACGTTATTATCTACATTGTATAACGTGATATGTATTTAAAGGCTCAAAATGGGTTTTCGAGATTTAATGTAGACGAAACGACCTTTAAAAGTCTGAAAAGCTTATCTAAATCCGATAATCCGTTTTCATGAAGCACTTTAAAAATTATTCTAAAAAGTCTTGTTCCTTTTAATTTGAGGAACGGATTCGCTCAGATTGAGCTCGCGGAGACATCGACAGTCGGTTAGACGAGGAACTTACTTCAGTGTATCTGTGAATGTAGGCAAGTGGTAAATTCATTCTTTCTCCACGATTTTATCAACACTTCCAGTGGACAAAAAATGAGCATAAATCTTAGAAGCATATATTCGCCCCTAATTTTGGGATTTTACTTACGTTATTATAATAAGTTCTATTAACTTTTAATTTTTTTCAATCTGATGTCCACTGTTATATGTGAATGATATTCCTTAAATCAAGTGCGGCTTGTCGTATAAAGCATCTGAGGCCGGGCCTCACATGTGAAAATTACAATATAATTTGAAAATTTCAAGTAATGTTTATATAAATATTATAACATAGCTGTAGTAGGCCCAGAAGTTTTTACTTCATACGCGTCGTGCATTGCCATTATAGTACTATGCTCCCCACCCGTTCAGTTGCACACAAGACGGGGCTTTAAATAAGAGAATTTTAGTAGTCGTATGAGGCGCACAAATTTGTGCTTGTATGGGTATTATTTTTAGCAGTAGCATGCATGTTGCCTTTGTTTTTGAACAAGGGCTCTTTATTTTAATCTTTCTTTCTTAAAAGCATAGAAAACAAGACAGAAATGATTGATAAATAAATGACTCCATTGTTTTATAGTGTATAATAAAAACAATCATTGTTTCATAGTATTATGGGTGCCTATTTGAAACTTGGCAACGTTTTATTGTTAACTTCCTCATCTCATCTCTTTTCTTTGTAACAGTCTGATTTAGCCAGTGTAAAAGATTTTAAAGTTCATTTTATGTGCTGCATTTAACAACAAAAGATGCTATATGTTGCGGTAAGAATTATTGAATATTAACCTCTTCGGTTAATTAATTTCAAATTCATTTATTCGATTTGTTGTCAATAAGTTTAATGTTGTAGCATTTATTAATGTAAATTAATTTTATTCTACATATAAGTTAATGATATATATGTCCTAGCTTTTATAACACTGTTCTGGCCTTAAGTAGCTATTTTGATCATCCCTTTCACTTTTGTTGCCTTCAGGCACTTTGTGACTATATTTATTTTAGTTTATAATCTGTGGCTCACTTAGGTTTGATCAAACAACTAAAATAAGGTATTATGCTATTAGTATAACTTTGCTTATTTATATTACATTGATTATGTTTGCTGGCCGTTCTGTATTATTAAGAATTGGGTTAATAAAACCTACTGTTAAGCCTCGTTAGATCCGTCAAATTCATATTCTACTTTCGGTTTGAATATTTCATAACTTTTTGGGGGTACTGGTTTGCTTTATTTCAAATCTCCGGCTGATAACTTTTTGGGACCCCTGATTTGCTTGAAAATCTCATATTTATCTTTTCACGCGGTATGCTGCAACTTTTGTAATATTCCGCTGGTAGCTCTCGATTTGGATTTTTAAAGGTTTATTATTTCGTTTAGGAATATTTAATGAAAGTATTTATTGAAAAGTTTAATTTTAGCTCATTAATTGTGGCTTCCGCCGTCGTTTTACAACCATAATAAACGAGAACTAAGTCGTTTATTATCATAGAATTATTCCTCGTATCAAATCGTTATGCATTTCTCGGCCCTACACTGATTCGATTCTTTTTCTCTAATTTCGTGAAAGGCAATTGACTGAAATCAATGTCTCGTTCTTCTAGAAATACCCATCGGTGATAGATGAAGCGTTTTGGCTATTAGTGCAGTCATAGTGGACTCAACTTTTTGTATTGTGTTAATACTACCCTTCTAGGTGATCTGTGAGTGAGTCCCTAATTTATGCTTGACACTACCAAGTTATTGGGATATTCGTACTGCACTAGGTAAGCTTTTTCTGGAATTATTTTTTTATTGCTTGAGAAACGCATGGTCGCCATGACGCTAAAGGTTATTTTCCCTTATTTCTAGAGGCTTTCCGAGCTCATCTTACAAAAGCGAGGTAGTTGATCCTCCAGTGATCCTCCAACACGAGAGAGGTAAGTATTGCTAAAGTTTTATTTAACTAATTTAATATCTTAATTGCCTTATCTGTGTTAACCTTTTTTTACATTGACCACCATTTGCGTTGCATTCCATGGGATATTTTACCTACTTCCTTTCATCATATCTGAACGTTTATTTTAATGTGACCTTTATATTACATTATGTAGGGGTGATTCATACCTATTTCTCTTTTTATATTCAGGTTGTTTGTACCTTTTGTATTACCTTTATTTGCTGATGAAAATCCATTGATAATTTTTGGGGGATATGCAAGGGGGGCTATATTATTTTTCATTTTAGTTAGGGGCTTGGTCTAATTAGCATAGGGTTATTACAGGGTTTTATTACCGGGCTATCGAGTCCATTGCCAGTTTTACCATCGGGGCTATCGAGAGCCATTGCAAGTTTTATCACCTAGATGCGAGTACCTGCTCTTTGCTACAGGTGCCTGGAGCCTCCACCAGATGTACTTCTTTTTACATCAACTGCTGAGCTTGACGCCTCTTTAGCAACGTTCTTCAACCGGATCTAACGTGGTATCGTTACTGTTATTATCTTTTTGTTTTATTATTATAAATTTAGCACTGTCGATCGTGCCATAATTTCATTAAATCATTTGTATTACCTGCCGCTTGATAATCGTTTTTATTATTTAAATATAAATTTAGCATTGTCGGCCAAGCTTTAATTAATTCATTCATTTATTAATTTGTTTATCTGGTCGATTAATTTAATTGTTGAGGCTTTTATTAATTAATATTATTATTGCTACATTTATAATTGGTGCAGCTACTAGTTCTCGCATACATATACATAATAATCTTAGGTAAACCAAAGTGATCACTTCGGATTGTAGTGTTTAGAGCGTGTAGGTGTAAGGCACACAGTACCGAGTTAACAACAGAATTGGTCTCAGTACAATCATCATATTGCACCATTATTATTAATTACTTAATAGTCTTCTTGATATTCCTTTGCTATTAAATTGCTTTTAAATTTGACTGTAATATTGTTGCTGTTTAAATAAAAAAAAACCCTAGAAGCCAATAGATTGATCCTTTAAGGTACAGATAGACATGCTTCTACGTCGCACGAAAGCATACTATTATTGAGCAATTGCTCCCTAGTGGCAAGTGTGTCGAAAACATTGCTAGTATCGAGCATGCTTAAACAAGCATGCTCACAAATCGAACAACGGTCGATTTTTGAGCGTGCTACATGAGGCGGGGGTGAAAGGGGGTTTGCTCATAAGCAAGTGTGGAACGTATTTATAATGAGCATGCTAGTATCGATCACGGTCAATGTCTTCGACCAGTAATTCGCGCCAAAATGTCTCGCTGGGGAGATGAAAAAACACTAAGATTTGTAAGTCTGTATCGGAGCTACGACTGCCTGTGGAACCCCCGGTCACCACTATACAAAAACAATATAGCAAGAAATAATGCTTATCAATATTTGATAACAAATATGAACGACCCGACTCTGACTGTAAAAATTATAAAAACCAAAATTAAAACCTCGAGGTCTGTCTACCACTCTGAGGTGAAACAAATTGACGATACGAAGCGATCCAGATCTGGTGGCGTAGCGGTATACAACCCATCCTTGCCATGGATTAAAGCAGCCGGAATAGCATTTCACATATGTGTATCTTGTTTCTGTATAGCGTTTTCAACTTTAGATAGTAGCTCATCGATTGATGCGGCAACATGCGTATATGATTTTTATAACCCTCAATATCTTCTTCTCGCATTTCTACCAACAATCGAGTACTGGCTCCAAGGTTTTCTCTTCTAGTTATCCAGGCACGGACCCAAATCGTCCTATTCCTTCTTTTTTTCTTTCGTGTTGACAGAAGAATTTCGGATGCGTTGCATTGCAAGCAATAAGATTATTTTAATAATTTCTGTGCGGATAGCCACTTAGCTTTCCATGTTTCTTCACTACACTGACAGTGAGGCTGCTAATAAATGGCATGTCTATTAGAGTGTTTGCTTTGAGCATGATTATTCAGGAGCACGCTTAAAAGGTGCATGTTGATATCAAGCAAATGTATCAGTTAAAAGAGTATGTTTGATTTAAGCATGCTCATAGGCATGCTTTTTTACTAGCATGTCTATCTGTACCTTAAGTTTAGATTGTGTTTTCTTGTTAAGTTAAGATTGTGTTTTCTTATTTGATAAACGTGCCTAACAACCCATTATAACACCAGCGGAGCTTTTCCAGTTTAGCTGGTAAGAACTGGTGGCGCTCTTGAACTCCACTCCTGGAGCCTGGTATTGCAAACACGACTCTCCGGTGTTAGGTTTGTTTTAATTAACATCTTTACTTGCTTACTTGCTTACAAGTGTGGTGTCAGGTGTCAGGCAGGTTCTCAGATGCTTATTCCTAATTAAAATTAGATCACGTTGATCACGACCGTTACGATTGAATTGGCGCGCGCCTATCAGTGGTTGGTTTGTTTTGTTTGTGATTTTAGATTTTCGAAGCGGATTTTCCGCACACTCATTACAAATTATGACTCATTTTCGAGATTTAGAAACAATTCAGTTTATCTGTTTAATGGACACTTTAAAATTTAAATCTTACTCCAAAAACATTTCTACCAATGCATTAACTAACCTAAAAGACTGTTACCCTAATATATTTGCCGATTTTAAAAACTGTATTCTGAACTACAATATATTATCGCAGTGGCCAATCCAACGGGATATATTGACAATAATATCGCATAGCCCCCTCTATTCAGCGTTATAGAGAAGGCTGTGAATATAATAATATATAAGGGGCGATGACTATTACAACGTGGTATTAGTTTGAATCTGAAGTATCAGTAAGTTGATCACACCCGATATATCGCCGAATTTAAACTAACTTTAAAAATACTATACTACAAAATTACTTACGAACCTGAAACAGTAATTTAAAAGAAATGAATTGAATTTGTAACATCTAAACATAATAAAGAGTTTAGCAAATACTGTAAATTAGCATAGAGTCATAATTGTTCAGGTTTGTTTTCTGGTTGTCATTACAAACCAAATCTGATTTTACAGATGTATCGTTGTTTATATGTAGTTTATTCCTATTAATGGTATACCCATTTTTGTGTTTTAGAGTATATCCACAGCACTTTTAATAGAAAAATTTGTAAAATAATCTTTTAATTTGTATCAAAATAATATGCTAAACTTTAATTTAACTAGTAAATTTTCATCTAGCTAACCTGCTTTGCTAGGAACTTCTAAACATAACTCTAGCTCACAAGCCGAACAAGAGAAACTTTCTTTACATTTAAAAACCTTGAACCACAAACTACTAAAAATATCTTCAGAGAAGTAAATACCTAAACTATTTTCCTTAATAATGACAATTCCATTTACTAGTGTTTCGGTGGAACGAAGTTTTTCTTGCCTAAAAAGGGTTAAAACCTATTTACGTAGTTCAATGACCGAAAACAGACTTATAAATTTATCAAAGTTTTCTATTGAAAAGGAACTGCTTAACGAATTAATGAATACGCAACCGTTTCAGGAATATATACTTAATTGATAAATTTGCAAGTCTGAAGGATAGAAGAATCGATCTCGTATATAAAAAACTATAGACTTAACCTAACCTTAGCCTTTTCTCAACGGTTAAGAAGACCAAAATTTAATATGATTTGGTAAGTAATATGTGTTTCATATAGTTTTTAAGATAAGTAATTTTTATTTTTCTAAATATAGCACATAAATATTACTTTATTTCGTGAGTAAAAATATATAATATAAAAAAAAATGTTCAAAGCAATATTTTTAAGCATCCGCCGCCCGGCGCCGTTTATTTTTTTTTAATTACAATTTTATACCTATTTTAGCAATATCGCGAATCTGTCATTAAAATAAGTTTGCCTGAGGTGTGTTTTTAACGACTTTTGGGTAAAAGTTTGGGTGTGGTACCCCAAAAATTTTTCGTCTGCGGTGCATTTGCCTCCGACAGCCTTTTGCCTCACCTGACGGTAAAGCAACGAGCGGCCACTGCATTTCAATAGTAAAATTATGAAGGTTTGAGAGATGGAAGAGAATTAGCCGTACAAAGTAAGATAACTTATTATATTCTTCTTCTTCGACTGCCTATTCATATTAACGGATATTGGCGACCACATTTCCAAATTTATTTCTGTCTCTTGCAGTGTGGACAAGCTCTCCAATTGATTTAATTCCGGTCCATTGTTTGATATTTCGAGCCCATGACATTTGTTTTCGCCCCATTCCTCTCTTTCCCTCAATTTTGCTTTCCAAAATCAATCGTAGTATATTATACTTTTCATTTTTAAAAATATGGCCAAAGTATGCAGTTTTTCTCTTCTTTATTGTGGTAAATAATTCTCTTTCTTTATGCATTCTTTGTAAGACGTCGTTTTCGTCACCTTATCAGTCCAAGAAATTTTAAGCAGACGTCTGTAGGTCCACATTTCGAACGCTTCTATTTTATTGATAGTGTTTACCTTTAGCGTCCAAGCCTCCACCCCATATAATAGTATTGACCATACATAACATCTTACATAAGTGACCTAGATCTTTGCATTTAAGTACCCTTCCGTGTTTTATGAATGCACTACGTGCCATTTCTATTCTGCTTCTGATTTCCTTATCAGAGTTCCAATCTGAGTGCAGCCAACACCCTAAGTATCTGTATTGCGATACTCTTTCAAGTTGTCGATTTTGGATTATGATTGAATCGTTGTTATATGGATGTTTGTTTCTGCTGATTATCATGAATTTAGTTTTATTTGTGTTAATATTTAATCCGAATTCTTCACTTACGTAGCTTAGTCGATTACACATTTCCTGAAGTTCTTCAGCATCGTTAGCAATCAATACAGCATCGTCTGCATATCTGAGATTGGATATTGGCGCACCGTTTACTTTTACTCCTATTTCCTGCTCTTCAAAGGTTTCCTCAAATATGGCTTCGGAGTATAGATTTAATAACAGTGGAGGCAGAGTACATCCTTGCCGCACGCCTCTTCTTATTTCAATATCTTCTGTAATAATGTTTTGTGTTGTGATGTGTGCTGTCTGGTGCCAGTATCAATTCTCTATGCATCTGATGTCTTTAGCGTCCAATTCTGTCTTCTCCAGTATATCTATAAGTTTTTGTGTTTAACACGATCGGAGGCTTTTTCGTAATCTACAAAACATAGAAAGATATCCCTGTTGACGTCACGACAATTCTGCATTAGAACTTGGATTCCAAATAGTGCTTCTCGCGTACCCCTTCCTTCCAGATTTGAAACCAAATTGATTGGAGCTTCGCTCACATCTATTGTATATTCTTTTATGTAATACTTTCAAGAATATCTTAAGAGTATGGTTCATAAGGCTTATCAGTCTATGATCATCGCATCTGCTTGTATTCACCTTCTTGGGGAGCGGGATGAACGTGGATCTCTGCCACTTTTCGGGGAATTAACCGGTATCGTATATTTTATTAAATATTGTTTGTAATAATACAATATTGTTATCATCGATTAATTTTAGTATTTCTACAGGAATCTTATCAGGTCCTGCAGCTTTGTTATTTTTCGCTTCTGATATTGCTTTTTTGATTTCATTTATATGTATTGGAGGTCCAGATAAGTTTGAATAGTTGTTCTCAGGTTCCGGTCTCGAGTCATCAGAAAATAGATTTTCTATGTATTTTTTCCAGAGGTCTTTTTATCTTCAACTTCTGTTATGATTTCATTTGAGTCATTTCTTAATGTAGTTACGTGTCTAGATCTGTATACTCCAGCTGCTTCCTTTAGTTTTTTGTGTCCTCCCAGTGTGTCGTGCATCTCTTGCAATCTTTCAATCTCATCACATTCTTTTTCTAAACATTTCCGTTTTGCCTTTCTAATCTCAGACCTGATACGTATATTTATTTTTCTATATTCAGTGTTATTCTTTCCTTTTTGTTTACGGCGTTCTTCCATTAGTGTTAAGATTTCATATGTCATTCATTTCTTCTTGCTTATCTGTCTGTTGTAACCTAGGATATTTGTTGCTGTGTTTCTTATATGTTCTTCAACGTTTTCGCATAGTTCACTAAGCGTTTGTTCTGTATTTTCCCATAGTTCTGCCATTTTTGATTGCAGGTCTGCTTCTATTTCAGAGTTTTTTAATTTGGCAACATCCAGTTTTCGCGTTTTGTTAGTGGATCTGACTATCGCAAGTTTTAGCTTCATATTCACCGTTAATAGGAAATGGTCTGACGGTACAGGGTTATCCAACGAGAACTAGACAAGGCGATTTTTTGACTTTCCCTGTACTTTTATAAAAAAAAACTGAAATAGCCATCTTATGTAATTTTCTCCCGCGAATTCGCATATGTTAAGCAAAAAACAATTGAACATCAAATAAAAGTGCTAGGGGTCACTTTGATATTTTTTTAAATGGAACACCCTGTATATTACTACATTTTTGGACTGTGTATAATATCCTATACGTATCTTTAGCTGTTTACTAAATATTGACAGTTGAAAGTCGGGCATTTTGACACTTTGACAGACTCTAAAATCTAAACCGCACGAGATCAAAGAAAACGGTTTGCACATTCCTATCGTGGGTTTTCATAAGCTATCGAATGATAGTAACTTTGAATTTAACTAGAGGTTTAAAAATTCCGGTTAATTTTATCCGCAGGTTAAATTCGAAGACACTGTCATTCGATAGTTTATGAAAACTTAAGATAGGAATATGTAAACCGTTTTCTTTGATCTTGTGGGGTTTAGATTTTAGAGCCTGTCAAAGTGTCAAAATACCCGACTTTCAACTGTCAATATTTGGTAAACAGCTAAAGATAGGTATAGGATATTATACAGAAAATGTGTTTAGATTTTTCTAGAGAGTCCAAAAATGTAGTAATATACAGGGTGTTCCTTTAAAAAACATCAAAGTGACCCCTAGCTTTTTTATTTGATGTTCAATTGTTTTTTCCTGAACATATCCGAATTCGCGGGAGAAAATTACAAATAAACTGATGGCCATTTGCTTTCGAGCAAAAAAAATTTCGTCTAAATTTAAAACTAAATATTTTCTTTATTTCACGATATCGATCTCTGGTTTTAATGGTTAATAGATTTGCCCCTTAAGAAAAAACTTCCAATGTCGGATTTTTTCAAAGCCTCAAAAATTTTTATAAACAGGGTGTCAAAGAAGACGATGATTTTTGCTCCAATTTCAATACCATGCAACTTTCACAATAATTTTCTAAACTTTTGTCACTGTACATCAATTGAGTCACTGGTACATAGCAAAGAAAGTGGTCTGTCAAATTTTTGATATCTGCTATATTTTAAGAGATACCGATTTTTTTGTAAAACCTTGCGTTTTTCACCTTTTTGGTAGTTAGACCACACTGTGCGTTGTATCGTGCAAACTTTGTAAGTGATTATTGTACCTTACGAGAAGCTTGTTTATGTTCGATAAAAAAATTAAACCTAAATGTTGTGATGCGCAGTGGTGTACTTATAATCCGTATGTCTATGGATTATGAGTATTTCACAATTTATCACGATTGTTTTGTATTGGAAAGTACTCGCTGGCAAAATCAAACACATCAAACAAATGATATTTAATTTTAGAGGTTTTCAAAACTAGTTTAATTTTAGGTACAATGTTGTAATAGAAATAAATAAATAAAATCTTTCCAAAAATTAAATTAAAAAATTATAATTTAAAAAAAAAATGGTTTAGACGCACTGTAAAATATTCATGTAGATCCAGTGCAATATTAAAAAATAAAAGATAAGGAAAAAACTTGCTTAATCTAGAGGCGAATACTTTCCAATACAAAACAATCAGGAAAAATTGTGAGATACTCATAAACCATAGTACATTTAGGTACATTTTTTTTACTCAACATAAACAAGCTTTTCGAAGGGTATAATGATAATCACTTATAAAGTTTGCACGATACAACGCACAGTGTGGTCTAGCTACTAAAAAGTTGAAAAAATCAGGGTTTTACAAAAAAATCAATATCTCTTAAAATATAGCAGATATCGAAAATTTTACAGACCACTTTCTTTGCTATGGACAAGTGATCCAATTGACGTACAGTGACAAAATTAAAAAAAAATATTGTGAAATTTACATGGTATTGAAATTGGAGCAAAAATCACCGTCTTCTTTGACACCCTGTATATAAAATTTCTTGAAAGTTTAAAACAATCCAACATTGGAAAGTCTTTCCTAAGGGATAAATCTATTAATCATTAAAACCCGTAAGTCGAGATCATGTCTGGTTAAGAAAATATTTAGTTTTAAATTTAGGCGAAATTATCCTTGCTCGAAAGCAAATGGCCAGCAGTTTATTTCAGTTTTTTTTTTATAAAAGTACAGGGAAAGTCAAAAAATCGCCTTGTCTAGTCCTCGTTGGATAACCCTGTATATCAGCACCTGGATATGTGAGGGCTTTTGTTACCATTGTACTGAATATTTTGTTTACTAATATGAAATCGATTTGGTTTCGAACTAAATTATCCCCTTGATCTTGTGGTGATTTCCAGGTATATAGACGTCTCGGTGGTAATGAGAACCATGTGTTGGTTATTTTGA
>MU182057.1:162443-191524 GCA_016904865.1 Pissodes strobi
CAACTTTTAATTTTTCTTTTTTTTTCTCGATTTTTTCTTAAACATTACGCCACTGGAGAATGTTTTGTTCTTTTGTTATTAGTATACTTGCCAAGTAACTTCAAAATTTATTTAAGATAGAAATTAGTTACATAGTTGCATAATGTTGCAGTTTCTCCAGAGATAATAGCCAGTTTAGGTATCAGTGTGTTGCAAACATTTAAACACTTTTGATTCAAAATTTTTTCCAGTCAAAATCATGAATAAACCCAACTCTTTTCATTTCATGTAAAATAACTAATAATTTATTTATCTTTTGCACCCGATGAGTAAAATATGCCCAAGTATTGTAAAAAGCCATATAAAATGTTTGGTCTTGAAGAGTAGGCCATGCATTTGGAATAAAAACAAATAAATAGCAATAATTTTTCTTCGCTCTGACATATGAAATTAATTATTATTGAGTCAGTCATTCCAATTGTATTTTGTAATAATTATTGTGGACAGTTATTTTGGATCAAAATTGTTTAAATGTGTTTGCAACACACTGATACCTAAACTGGCTTTTATCTCTGTAAAAACTGAAATATTATGCAACTATGTAACTAATGTCTACTTTAAATAAATTTTAAAGTTGCAGGCAAGTAATAACAAAAGAACAAAGCATTCACCGATGGCGTAACGTTTGAGAAAAAAATCGAGAAAAAAAAGGGAAATTAAAAGTTGATGTACTTAACTCAAATTTCATATTTAGATTACTTTTTTAATTTGGAAGAACTTTTCTTTATAAGATTTTGCTATATCTTTATAAATTAAGGTACTTTGCTCTAGACGCGATTTCGGAAAAATGACATTTGCGTCCGCACTAAAAGCAGTACGTAAAATTTGAAATACTCGCTTACTGTTTTAGAGCAAGCACCAACTTTTATGAAGAATAAAATTTTCTGAGAATCCAATAATAAAGAAGTTTCCCATATGTTGCATACTTTTTTGGACACACTGTATTAAATTAAAGAGAAATATGTGCTTCTAAGATTTATGCTAACTTTGTGTCCAATGGAAGTGAAAAAGGATTCATTTACCACTTGCCTACAGTCATTCGTTCTCTCTGAAGTAAGTTCCTCGTCGAACCGGACATCGATATCTCCGCGAGCTCAACGAAACCCTTCGTCAAAACCATACATTTAAAATTTTTTAAAGTTCTTAATTTGAAAATAAATTGTCGGATTTAAATGAGCTTTTCAGACATTGAAAGGGCGTTTCGTTTAGATTTGATCTCGGGCAACCATTTAGTACCATTCAATACATATCGTGGTAGTTAATAGAGTATTAGAGTAGTTAATAATGTAATGTATCTCAGTCTCAATTTGTTGCAGCACCTGTAATTAATTCTCAGAATAGTTTTTATTCGAAAGCGGAAAGAAAAGCTTATATCTGATGTCCTGAAATGTGGTCAAATAAATTTCGATTTGAAATTTGCCTTTATACTCGTTTCGTGATATTTACTAGTAACACTAACTCTAGGTGAGTTTTATTTTACTAGATATGCGCTTCATTTTATTGTAAATAAAATCGTTTGAGGTGTGAGTAACTAACTAGAAAACTCTTTCAGATTAATAAATCACCAATTAAGTGATCAAGACTTAGACAAACTCTGCTATCCATAAAGGATTTAATAATAACAAAAACACACAAGTCTGTTCAGAATATTATAATATATGCATGTATATTTACTGTAACTGAAACGTTCAAAACCCTTACCCCGACATATTTCTCAATATAATGCAAACACAAAATTTCTCTAGCCATAGTAGAAATCTAGATCTGTTGCACTAATCCCATGCAGAACATATTTATTATTAGGTAAACGAGTCGCTATTCCTGTTAATATATTAAAATTTAATTCAAATATGTTTTATGGCGTCTTATCTATTCTGGTTTAATAGTGTTTTATTGCGATTATTGTGTCAATTGTATTTAAATTTAAATGAAAAGTTACAGAGGTTTTAGCTATGAAATGTCATCAAGTTATCAACTATGTATGATCATATTTCCTGTCCGCATTTTTTGGTTTGGTGTTTATGTGCACGTGATCCTAATAATATGTGTTTATCGATAGCTTGTGTTACAAAGTTTTTGTTGCCAAATATAGGCTCTTTTCCATTACTAAATTGCATTTGTTTTGCATCCTTCTTCTGTTCTCGACACAAAAACATTGCCCTGAAAGATGTAAATATCCGGCGCATTCATCATTAAACGAAGAGGTTTCTAACTACTACTAGCATCGTCCGGTGAAGGACCAACCCCATCAGAACTGAGAAGCGCTAAGTGGTTTTTCCAAATCACATTCCGCTTCCGCGCTGGTAGTTTCGAGTTTCACAATAGGAACATAAGAACATGATGGCGCTCCCAGGATCAAAACATTTCGGAGGTAAACTCCCCGGCCATTCGGATCTCCAGGCGCCGGGTGGCCCTGGGGGCCCTTTATGCAAGGTTTCACAAGTAACAAGGATACCGAACCAATTTAGAATATATTTCTGCAACATAAAAGGCCTAAATACAAACACTAAATTGGTATACCAACATCTACAAACCAATAGACCACACATATTAGCCCTTACAGAAACACAAGTATGTTTTACAACAATAGTAAACTACCCCTATCCAGGTTACGACTTACACACCCGATTTAGACATAAGTTCGGGACATGCCTTTTTATCCGAAGCGACCTTTCGTGTCACCGCGAGGAAATACTCGAACCGAACAACCTTCACTGCTAAGGGATTAACCAAGTTCATATGCTGTCTATCGCCCTCCGAGTGATAGAGCCTACCAAAGCTTTTTTACAACACTTGCTACCACTTTCGATTCAATATAGGTCGACCACCCCCAATTCAGAAATTATCGTTCTGGGAGATTTCAATGCCCATACCACCAACTGGCTCAAACATCACAACAAGACCGACAACGAAGGTAGAGAAGCTGAAGCATTTGCCATCAGCTGCAGGCTTACTCAACTTGTAGACGAACCAACTCGGATCTCAGAGAGTGGTGAATTTGCCGCCTTCCTGGATCTCTTTCTATCCACAAATCCTGACCAGTACACAATTACTAGTACACAGGTACTTCCGACCACAAACTTATTACAACGGTTTCTGAACTGCCATTTCCACAGAATGATCCAACATTGTCACGTAAAATCTGGCATTACAATTGTGCAAACTGGGAGGATTCTACCTGCTTTGACACTGACGACCCGTCAGTCTGTTGCGAAGAGATTACGCAAGTAATGGCCTCAGGAACGGAAGCATGCATCCCAAATTCCATCAAGTTACCGTCAAAGGAAAGCCCTGGTTCTACAGAAGATGCGAAAGAGCCGTAGGTAGGAAACAACAAACCTACAAGTATTGCCAGCAAAATCAGACCGCTGAAAGTCGCAGTTATTTTACCGAAGCGAAAAATGAATGCAAACGTGGGATTGACGAAATTATTGTATTGTATAGTATGTAAAGGGGTCGCTCGGCTTTTCAGCCCTTCTTCACTTAGACCTAAAAGGCCTTTGGTGACTACCCTGCTTTAGATTTTCCCAGAAATGCCTGCACTTTCCGCGAAGTTCAGGATATTTCTAGGGGTTAGTTGTGTAATATCCTTGGGATTACATACTACTCCTTCCAGATATTTTAGCCTTTGGCGGGTCAGTTCTCTACATTCGCAAATAATCTGTTCCGCAGTTTCGTTTGCTGAGTTGCAAAATCTACAACGTGGATCCTCAGTCTTTTCCATGTTGTGGAGATGGTATCTCCATGGTGCATGACCTGTTAGGAAGCTCGTGACCAGTCTTAGATCGTTTTTATGGAGCTCTAGTAGCTTTTTAGTATATTTAGGCGAGTACGATATGAATATTTTCGCCTGTCGTTGTCCTGGAGTGTTTCTTCAGTAGGCCTCTTTCTGCCTTTTTTCCCCACTTATTGAGGTTCTCTCCGGTGATGCCACAGAATGGTTCAGGTCCGTAGAATGGACTCCGTGCTCCTTCTCTGGCCAATTGGTCGGCAATTTCATTGCCTTCCACTCCTTCGTGCCCTGGCACCCACAACAGAGTGACTCTGTTATGTTTAGCCAGTTGGTTAAGAGCATTCCGGCATTCCCAGGCAAGCTTTGAGTCAAATTCGCACGAGGCTAGTGCCTTTAAAGCCGCCTGGCTGTCGGATAGTTTATTTATGGTTGCGCCTCTAGGTTTTCTTTTGATATATTCAGAGGCGCACAGTTCAATGGTATGGATCTCTGCTTGGAATATGGACGGAACTTTACCTAGAGATTTTGACATCCTGCACCTAGGACCATAAACCCCGGCGCCGACCCCTTGTTCCATTTTAGATCCATCTGTGTACCAGACCAATGTACCTCGTTCGGGCTGTAGTGCTCTCATTATTCGGCGATCTTTTATGATCACCTTAAAGGAGCGTTGGAAATCCCTTGTCTTTGGCATATGGTCTGTTGGTTTGGCTAGCGACTCGACTCTGATTGTGTCCAGAATCTTTAGATGACCAGTCAGATCACCTGACTTAGTTGATTGTGTCCGGATTAATCTGGACGCGCTTAATAAGGCCTCCCTCCTCACGCTTAAATGCAGGGAAGAAGGTCCAGCATCGTCTCCAGTGCTATCGTGGGGCAAGTTTTTATTGCTCCTATGGTACCCAGACAGGCAAGTCTTTGCACTTTTTGTAGCTTGCCTTGCGTAGTCTTTTCCTCTGTTTTGGTTCACCAGACCAGTGAGGCGTATGTGACTATTGCATGGCTTTACAACCGTAATGTATGACCAATAGATCATCTTGGGTTTTAAACCCCATGTTATGCCAAACAGTCTGCGGCATGCCCAAAGTGCCGCTGTTGCCTTTTTGGTAGTCCTTTCTATATGTTCATTCCAGTTAAGCCTGCGGTCGAGGACTATCCTCAGGTACTTAACACTGTCTGAGAGTTCAACCATCACGCCGTCTAGGCTAGGGGCTGTAAGGTCCACATTTCTCCTTTTTGTGAACGGTACTATGACGGTTTTACTGGGATTGACATTTAGTACTTCCCTTATACACCAGTTTTTAACAAGATGTAGGACATTTTGCATTTTGGCCGATACTGTGCCATCATATTTGCCCTTAATTGTGATGACTAGGTCGTCAGCATACCTTGGACGTCATACCCTTCGGTTGTTAGTTTTACCAGGATCTACTACCAAGGACCACAGCAAGGGCGATAAAACTCCGCCTTGCGGACACCCTTTTGATGCTTTTACCGTTACAGTAGCCTCTCCTAAAGTTGAGGTAATTTGACGACTACAAAGCATGGCTTTTATCCATTTCGTTGTAGTTTCGTCTATACCTCTGTCTTCTGCTGCCCTTTGTATGCATTTATATGAGGTGTTGTCAAATGCACCCTCTATGTCTAAGCATGCACACATAGCCACTTCTTTCGCCTAGGCATTGGAGCGCATTTATCGTGGATTTTGCCGGTTGTTAGGCAAACTGTTTTGGATGTAGTGGGGTTCTGGGGATAAACTCTCTCCTGATGTATTCATCTATGATTGTTTCCATACTTTTAAGTAGGAAGGAGGTCAGACTGATGGGGCGATAGGCCCATGACTTTCTCCAGTTCTTCGGAATGTAGCTGTAGGTATAGCTAGCTTTGAAGATTGTTTTCAAGTACGGTAGGAGTTCATCACTGCCTTGTTGGAGCAGAGCAGGAAATATGCCGTCCGTACCTGATGATTTATAGGGTTTGAACCTATTCAATGCCCATTTGATCTTATTGTCTGTAAAGATTTTACCCGCGAGGCTTCTTCCCCATCTGTTGGGTCGTTCAACGTCCCATAAGGGGGGTTCCTCTATCTGGTTTACTTCCGTGACAGCAGATCCAGGAAAGTGGGTCTCTAAAAGGATCTCTAAACTCGCCTATTGTGTCTCGGCGTAGCTGTTGTCCGTCTGTCTTTTGATTAGACCGATTCCATTGGAGTGATCTTTTGCTAAGGCTTTTTGGAGTCGCAGTGTTGGGGCCAGTTCATTGATCCCTTCACAGAACGTTCTCCATGTCTTTCCTCAATTCATTATTATATTCAGCTAGGGCTTTGTGATAGTTGTCCCAGTTGCCCGACATCTTTGCTGAGTTAAAGGTCTTTCTTGATTTTGCATTTAGTTTGTCGAGTTCCCTATTCCACCAGGGGACATCCCTGTGGGATTTTGTTTTCTTAATAGGGCAACTTTTTTCATATGAGATGATCATTATCTCCTCTAAATGTTGTGAGGCCGCATCGAGCTGCTCTATTGTTTCTATGGATGGAGGTACACCTTCAACTTCTGACCTTAGGTAATCCTTATAGGGGACCCAGTCAGTTAGTTTGGGTACACGATTTTCATCCAGGCGTTGATTAGATTTTGACTACCCCTGTAACTTTTTTATTTTTTAAGCTACAGAGCTGAAATTTTTACCGAATTATAGGAAATAAAACGTATTTTTGTGAAAATCGTGAAAATGTTATACAGGGTGTTCCAAAAAAGTATGGCAAGTCAATGTTACTTTATTTTTAATGGACCACCCTGTATATTTATAGCAAGTTAAAGAGCCTTTAAAAAGACCTTTTTAAAAATGTATAATATGATGTATTTTCCTTTTATAGTTTTCTAACTATTAGACTATAAAATGTTAAATATTGGTTATTTAAAATAGAGGTCTTTTGAAATTACTTTTCAACACATTTGACAATAAATCATAGATTAATTCTTAACTAAGCCAGGAGCATACCCACAATACGAAAGTTTGCCCTGAATCCTGCATTTATTACTATTTTTAGTAGTGCTTTAAATGAAATTAAGAATTCGGAATTCGCAATATTCATACTCGTAGTTGGCGCTGAAAAAAAAAGATGTTAGATACGTCAACTTCCATATTGTTTAATTTGATTAGTGACAGCTTATCAAAATGCCTTTCACAGAAGAAGAAAGACGCGATATTTATGAAATTTTTTTAAAAAGTAATTACAATAAACGTCAAGCGCGGTTACAATATGCTAGGCGATATGCAGAAGAAAGAATTATTCCTAGTTTGAATACTTTTTCTAATGTGTATAAACAGGTAACGGAAACACTATCGTTTAAAAGAAAGAAACAAACGATAATTCGAGATGAAAACTATTATGATGACGAATTGAATATCCTGCTACATGTTCAAGGTAAGCTGTTTTGGATTTCCTTTTCCTTTTTTTAAAACTGCTGATTTTTAGAAAAGCCTACTACTTCCATACCCATGGCTGCACAAGAACTAGGAAAAACTTATTATAAAATACAGAATACATTGGCCAAATATAAATTTCACCCCTACAAAATTTTACCAGTCCAGTATTTAAGGAAAATAAAAGAAACCGATTGGATTTTGCTCGGAATATGATGGACCTTTTTGAACAAGATGGGTTATTATTTAACAAAATTTTTTGGACTGACGAATCAGTGTTTTCAACTGCTTTAAAATTTAATAGACGGAATAGCCATATTTGGGCTCAAGAAAACCCCCGCGGTATTCGTTAAGTTAAACGTTCTGGCTGTTCATCCGTAAATGTGTGGTGCGGAATTTTAAACAACAGGACCCATATTTTTTAATGGTTCTTTGAACGGGGACCGATACATTGATTTAGTCCAAGATATTGCTCAAAATTTGCCAGAGAACAATGAAGTTTTGTGGCAACAACCATAATATCGGTATTGTAACTCGCTTCCTAAATGATAGGTTTCCTGTATGGCTTGGACGATTTGAGAGTATCAGATGGTCAGCCAACAGTCCCGATTTGACAGTTATGGACACATTTCTGTGGGGTTTCCTTAAAGGGAAATTAAACGAGAAAGCACCCGAAGAATTATTAACACCTGATAGCATCAAACGTTACCTACGAGAAGAGATAGCAATACTAAATACAAATAATCAGGGTTATATTTTGGCTGCAATCGAAAGACAGAAACGCATTTATGTAAAATGTATTGAAGTGAATGGGTGCCATGTAGAACATTTAGCAATATAATATTCTTATGTTCCTTTTTCATTTTGTATATTAGTATGCCTGTAGTTAATAATACTGGTTCTTTCCATTTTACTTAAAATATCATAACTTATACCTACATAGATATTTAAACACTGTTTTGACGCAAACTTTTCGTATTACTCCTGGCTTAGTTAAGTATTATTCTATGATTTGAAGAGCTCTATTTTAAAAGTAAATAAATAACCAATATTTAACATTTTATACGATGATAGCTCGAAAACTATAAAAAATCAATACATCATATCATATATTTTTAAAAAGGCCTTTTTAAAGGCTCTTTAACTTGCTACAAATATACAGGGTGTTCCATTAAAAAAAAGTAACATTGATTTGCCATACTTTTTTGGCACACCCTGTATAAAATTTTTTCGATTTTCACAAAAATACGTTTTATTTCTTATAATTCGGTGAAAATTTCAGCTCTGTAGCTTAAAAAATAAAAAAGTTACAGGGGTGGTCAAAATCTAATCAATATCCCTGTACCTCTGCCTCCACGTCGAACCGTATGTGCATATGGTCCGACATGGAATTTTCGTCCGATACCCGCCAGTTAATAATTTGGTTAGTTATGAAAGGAGTAGCTAGGGTGAGATCTAAGACCTCTTTTCTAATCGCATTCATAAAGGTGGGTTTATTCCCTCTATTAATAATGTCTACGTTATGAGATATCAAATATTCAAGAAGGTACTCACCTCGAGGGTTGATGTTCGTGCTGCCCCATTTCGTGTGGTGCGCGTTGGCGTCACTGCCCAAAATTACCTGTTTGTTCTGCCTGTTGCACCAGCTTATTAGTCGTTGTACGTTGGCTGGTGGTGGGTCATGTGTGTCCCCTGGGAAGTATGCTGAGGCCACCACGATGTTTCTTCTGCCTCTATTGGTGGGTAATTCCACTAAGGCTGCAACCAGGTCCCTGTTCATGAACTCTGTAATTGGAACAAATTTAATATTTTTACCAAATAGTAAAGCCGCTCTGGGCGTTTAATGCGCAGTAGAATAAATCAACTTACATGATTGTGTTGGGAGCCCACGAATTTCTCCTCTATTTACCCAGGGCTCTTGAATCAGCCCTATGTCAAATGTGTTCCTAGTGAAACTCCTATTAAGTACGCTAGAGGCAGCTTTAGAATGTTGGAGGTTCACTTGGAACGCTGAAATGCTGTAGGCTGCGGGGTATTCTACTATAACGGGGATCTTACCCTGAAGGGGTAGGTCTAACTTCCTTCGATTAAAACGCAGTTATTCCCAAATCACTAATTTATTTACTACTGCCTAAATAATAATAAATTACTCGCTCGGCTGCGGAGGTATTCTAATGCGTTAGGGGTGTTAACTATATAGATACACAATTTATAATATAATTAGAAGATCAATCGACTTACCTGTAAGGAAGATCGATCGGAATTATCCGAGCATCTTCGCCGTCCCTCATTACACTTTGTAGTATACAACTTTTTCCCAATCGGTACAATTTTTAAAGAAGTTATCTAAAAACATGGTGATTCAGCCGACCCTGGCTAGCCGCTCGAGCTTATCGCCTTGATGCGTCATTACAATTTTGGTTCGTGAGATTTTTGATTACATTGCATTTGGGGTGAAAGGGAGAAGGTAAAGACTGGGTGGGTTTGTAATGAGGGACGGCGAAGATGCTCGGATAATTCCGATCGATCTTCCTTACAGGTAAGTCGATTGATCTTCTAATTATCCTTCGCATCTTCGCCGTCCCTCATTACACTTTGTAGATGTTTAAAGTATTTGCGATGTAATCTACATTAACTGAAAATTGCGATATTTCTGTAGTCCTAGATTTGTAAGGCCTTTTTATAAACTAAAATTCAAATTTATAACCATTAGATTTAATAACACACATATGAAGGTACATATATCATGTTTAACGCTTAACTGATATTAACCTTTAACTTATTTTTAATACTATACCAATATTCTTATGTAATATGATAACAAGTTGGTAAGTAAGTTATAATTGTAGCTCCATATTTATATGATTCTTTAGAAATTATGGTTCAGTAAACAAGATGCAAATCCAGTGGGATTACCCACGCCAAGTTTGTTATAGAATTTTGAGAATACTTTTGATTTTTCTGTCGAGCCAGCTGTCTTCTGAATGGTTTGTAATGTAACTCCAATTCTTTGAGCTGCTGAAGTTGTCCCGTGTCGCGTGCTGTGTGCCCCAAAGATTTCCGTGTTTATACTGCTGGCTCTTAGTATTAACTTGACCCATCTGCTAATGGTTTGACTGCTGTCTGGGTGATAAGGCTTTTTGTGAGTGAGTATTACATTTTCTTTGGTTTTGCTACTTGTGGTATCGAATGCATCTGCAAATGCAACGATCTATTAGCATATTTACAGTATCTGCGAATGCCGTAATTTCTGTTTTTGAACAGAAAAAATAGGTATGTTCACTAGCTGCAACTGCAATAATTGCAGACAGTGGAGAGTACGATCGATTGTATCTGCTAATACAACGAACTATTCACCTTTTATTGACTGGTAGCACCCTTTTTCCTTTTGTGCGTTCTGTGTAAGTCTCTAATAGTGTGGCTATACATAGTTCAGGTTGATTGATAAAATAAGGTAATATCAAATTAGGTTGAAGCCTGTTTAAGCCACCTGCTTTTATTTTATCCGGGAATCTGATTTCAATTATGTATTCACATTTAAAAATATTGTCTATTTTTACTTCCGGGTTGTCAGTGTGCCGGTGTGCCGTTATTAGTATTAAGAGTGATACTAGCTTTAAAGTTAGATTTGTAGATTTAATGATTCGTGAAGGTACATGCTCTTTAAGCGCTGTATACCTGGGTAGGAATCCCAAGTCAGTAATTGAGTACTTTGGATTTGGGGGTCTTATGTTAAATGTTCCATTGAGAATCCCTTTTATAACCGCTTCGTCTTTTGTTTAATATTCAGTATTGGAGAAAGTGCAGATTTGTGTGAGTTCATGGTAGAGTAGGATGACTCCGAAGACAATTGAATATTTAGGAGCTCAATAAGTTTACGGTTTTGGTATATATTTGTTGGTGTTTACAAAACTACAAATTCCCCACATTTATTGTAAGTATTTTCGAATTGTTTGAGGGCGCTATCTGTCAATGAATAAATAATCACTTTTATCGCTTCATGAGGTACGCTTTGTTATAGAAAGGCTCTCCTGACAATAAGGAAGTTTCATCAATTTTTTATTTTATTTATTTTTGTTTATTATTATTATTATTATTGCTTATTTTGATAGCCCATGAAAAATAAGTAAACACGTGTTTTTCTTTTTTCTATAAGCCAAAAAATGAAGCAGATACAACGCCGTGAGATGTGCTTATGACGTCATAATACACATGAATTGTTACGTCACACCATGCATAGTATATCTATATATACAAAACTAAAAACTGGTATAGCTCTTGTAATATTCATCTTAGTGGAAATAAAGAATACGTATCGATTTCTTTTTCACTGTTCTATAGTTTGCAATAAAAAAATAATCAGTTTAATTTCTCAGGAGACTTCCTAATTTCCCTACAGCCAGGGAAATTTTCTTCCACAATGGTTGTTTCTCTCTGCAAGGAGATGTGAGTAGGTATTTTTCAGGGTAAAAGATGATAGACTGTTCTGCCAGTAGGTATCTTTTCTCTTGTATAACCCCGAAAAATGAGCATTGTTGCGCGGGAATAACTACGCTTTTAAGCTCTCTTTTGAATTACCAATAACTAGCCAATCGACTAAGTAGAGTACAGTTTTTATACCCTTTAATTTTACATATCTTACAACTGGTTTCAGTTTTGTGAAAAGATATGGAGCTGTACATAAACCAAATGAAACACAATTAAATTGGTATAATACGTTGCAAAAAACGAATCTTAACAACTTTTTTGACTACTGTGCATAGGGATAAGGAAATATGCATCTTTAAGATCAGTTTTCCCCAAGAATGCGTATTTTGAAATAAAATTTTTTGCCGTCCTATGTAGTCTTCTATTTTGCTAACCGGAGTGGTGTCCTATTGAAAGGCATTTTATAATCCTGTATCCACTCTATTATTGAACTGTTTACCTTTAATTTCTGCCAATTTTGAACGTATAATTCTAGTTCAGACGGTTGGCTAATTAAATTATTGAAAGGGAGGGCTAAGGCACTAATCCCACGGACCATAGCTGTTTCTGTAATTCATACCGTAGTTGTCTTGGCAGGATTTAGTACTCTCTTTGAGATTTAATTTTGATGGTCTGAGGACATTACAGTTGGCAGCTGGTGGATACTTCTCTATCATACTGATTTTTTTTTTTAAGCGTGGTCTTTACTTTGTTCAGGACCATCTGGTGCTTCTGATGTTGGTAAGTCTTGATTCGGATAAGTTGTTTCCTCCGCTAGCGTGAGAGGATCATCTAATGCATCTGCAAATGCAAACGATTTTCCTTGGTTTTGCTACTTATTATATCGATTGCATCTGCAAATGCAACGATCTATTAGCCTAGTTACAGCATCTGCAAATGCTGCAATTTCTGTTTTGAACAGAAAAATAGGTTTATGAATATGTTCACTACCTGCAACTGCAATTGCAGACAGTGGGTACGATCGATTGTATCTGCTAATACAACGAACTATTCACCTTTTTGCTTGCTGCTTAACCCTGGTTATGCTTTCGTCTGCATCTGCAAATGCAACGATTTTTTAGCATATTTACAGTATCTGCAAATACTGTAATTTCTGTTTTGAACAGAAACCAAGAGTGTAATAATTCGCTACCTCCAATGCAATGATTTTATGTAAGAGGGTTGCAATAGTATGGTGGTTATTTGTTTTTGGTGGTTATTTGTGTTTGTATCTGCAAATACATAGCACTATACAGTTTTATTTTTGTCAATACATATATCCTTTACATCGGCAAATGTAGGGATATAGTGTGCCTCTATCCACTCCAACATAATACACCTACTGACGTGGAGGCTGTTGGGGGCCCTTCACATCTGCAAAATGTGAAGGCCAATTTTAGTTAAAGTTATTCGCATCTGCAAATGCGAATTTGTAAATAGGTATTGATATTATTTATTAACATCTCCTGCAAGCAATGTTTACTCCAATTTTTTCCCTCAGCGGTCGGCTCATATCAACACGAATTGTTTAAAAATAATGCGTTCCGGTATACATCGCTTCGACAAAGCCGAACGATAACATTCCGATAAATTTATAACGAGCGGCTAAATCCCGAGTTGTAATCCAAAATACTGCGCGCGATGCGACACGAATCCATGTCTACGTCCTAGCAAACTTTCTATTAATTTACCTTTTTCCCTTAATTTTGGGTTACTTTGGGTTAGCCTTGGGTTAGTTTTGGTTTAATAACCAATAATTACAGTATACATAGTCCTTAATCCTCTAGACAGTGTTTTTAACACTGGTATTGAGGATAATTACATTTTAGTAATAATAACAGTACGATTTCTTATAAACTCTCTAGTATTGTGGCTATGAATATCCTTTGAAATTATTATGATAATATTTGATTTTTAAGTTTTATTTATTATCCTGTAGATAAGTGGATCATGATTAAATATAACTTTTAGTTTTTTGTTTTTTGCAATATTTGCATCAAATCGAATTGTAGTTTATAGTCCCACATGTGGCCCATAAGGGGATCAATTATCGAAAACGTGATAATAATACGAAGGCATTATAACCATTAGTTTCTATTTTTTATATTCCTTTATATGGTAAAAACGTTTTATTCTATGTAAAACATTAATAAATGTGCAGGCCAACCGGTATATTTCCTTAGTCAGCCTTTTGATTGTGTTATGTAACCACTTTTTGTGATTGAATAGTATTGCTTTGGTAGGATGTACGATTACGATTAGACGAGATTACTAGAGAACGATTCGAATAGCTCGTATCGTTAACTTTTGCTTATTATTTATATTCATTTCGATATAATATATTTCAATTCCGAATATATTGTTTAATTCTGTGTATAATTGTGCACAGACGACAAATGTAACAATGTTTTGTCATGCCCTCGTATATAAATAACAGTTTGTTAGTAATTTTTGACTGTAACCCGTTCGCACTCTATTTTATTCTAATATAGTTAGTTTTAGAAGTTTGAGAGTATTTTCCATTTTAATTTTATTAAGTAAAAAATTAAGGGTTACAAGTGTCATATTTATTCATAATACTAAGGTAGCTTAGTATTCTACACATCATGCTTTTATACGAGAGATAGTTTCTGTTTTTATATATATAAGAGCACCAGGTATTTACGTACATTTGAAATTTTGGCATATAATCTTATGTGTACTCACCCCCTGATTCGCTTCTTCCGATGAATATTGCTCCCTTTTTTCGCCTCCTTTGCGAGCAAGACATATCACTACACATACCGAGACACATACACTGTACTTGAAATACGATTTCTAGGCATTTTTCTTCTTAAAACTAAAAGAAAGAACCGATTTACGGATTCTTGCTTGTCACCGATCGGTACAAAATTGTAATGGCGCATCAAGGCGATAAGCTCGAGCGGCTAGCCAGGGTCGGCTGAATCACCATGTTTTTAGATAACTTCTTTAAAAATTGTACCGATTGGGAAAAAGTTGTATACTACAAAGTGTAATGAGGGACGGCGAAGATGCGAAGGATAATGATATTGACTTACATCTCTCTTTCCCTAAAAGCACGTCCCTAACCCTCAACCGGTTTCGGCTCGAACCGGAGCGGAGAATCTCCTACTGAATGCCTTTGGCTGCCTCGGATTTCCGACTTGATCTCGATCGACTTGGGCTGCCACTTATTCTCGACCCTCTGTATACACTTTCACTTAGAACCGCAAGTTAGACTTACGCCAACTTTTCCTCGGACTCCCGACTTGAACTTTCGTCGACTCTCGACTTAAACTTTCGCCAACTTTCGACTTGGACTTTCGCCAACTCTCGACTACCCGTAACGGCTGTCAACACTCGAGTCGGGTTTTCGCCAACTCTCGACTACCCGTAACGGCCGGCAACACTTGAGTTGGGCTTTCGCCAACCCTCGACCAGCCGTACCGGCTGCCGCCGCTCGAGTCTCACTTAAGCTGCATTTACATTCAATTTGAAGTCCAAGTCAAAGTGCAATTCGCAAATATGTCATTTACATTGAACGAATTTTTAGGTTACGTAATTATACGTACGGAATGTTTTCTTTTGCGTGTTGTAAATTGCCAGATAATTACAAATCATTTTTAAGAACAGTTCCTCGTTGAAATCGTTTTTTTTTTATTACAGTGCCTTAAAAAACCATTTTTCATCAAAGTGGGGCCCTTCAAAGTACATTTTACATGTGTCCGAATTTTTTGATACAAATGTTAATTTATTCCAACACAAAATTGAAATTTACCTAATCCATAGATAAATTAGACCTAACCTAAACAAAGCCACATTAAGAATATTAAGATAAACAAAAATAATCTAACCTATAAATTTATTTTCTGCTTGCGTTTGGCAAGCAGCTTGACAAAATTCAAAGTGCACTTCAAAGTCAACTTCGAATTTTGTCCAATGTAAATGCTACGTGCTGTCACCATATGACAAGCAGGCAAATTTCAGCTTGAATTTGACTTCAAATTGAATGTAAATGCAGCTTTACTCTTCACTATATTTTATTTTCTCACTAGCCATTCATACTTAGACGTCATTCGTTCCCCCTGTTTCCCAAAAACAGCGATAACCTGTACATTCATCAATTTTCGCAACTATTGCACCGCCCACTTATTTCGGCCATTATTAGTTTTGTCCAATATGTCAATCCGGGTTAATTACTACTAACTTGCATTTTTTTGCTGACTTTTCCAAATAACGTTTAATGTCCCCGATTAAACACCTTATGTCTACTTTTCTGATGTTTAGTTTTAACATGCATACTTTACATTATTTGTATAAACGATTTCTTGTTCTATTACGCAAAAATAAAGGCAACTGACCTTTTATAGAAATTAATATTATATAAATATATTATTTAAGCCCAGATAATAATATATGACAATATGCCTGTGTGTGTTTTGGGACGGTTTTGATGTCGCCATCTTTACTTATCCTTACTGGGGTCCCTAGGGTCCCCCTTTGCCTGAGGCTTGTTCTTGGACCCAGCTTGGTCCTTAGAGGCCTTTTTCTGAGGATTCCCCTTAGGCAGTGACTTGCCTTTCGACGATTCCTGTTGTTGTGAGCCGCTCGTGGTTGGTTGGGATGTTACTCCCGAGTTTACGGGGTTTTTATCCTCACCCTTCGAGTGTCTTTTGGGTTTTTTTTTTTATTTTGGCCTTAGTTGGATTTCTCCAAACTTATAGCTCAATTTATAGCCCCTTTTTTTGAGTTCTATGGTGGATTTTTGGTCCACCGATAATGTCATTTCTACCGTGGGGTCTACAGGATTTCTCCTGAGCACCCTCCAGCATGACAGGTCAAGGTCGTTTTGAGCCTCTAGGAGAGTCAGGATTCTTTCGTTTGTATAATCCTGACTGTTAGGTAGATATGCCACTAGTGTTTCAGTGTGAGGCATTTCAGACTCCTCTACCACTTTAACGGTGACATCTTTTTCTGGGCTTAGGCTTGCCGCATTGCACTTTAGCCATTTTGCGGTGTCTTTGTTTGCCCTTACAAGTGCCAGCCACCCGGGTCTATAGTCAGCACTCTGGAAACTGAGCCTAACGTTGACCCTTCGTCCCACTTTTGCTATTTGTTCCGGAATTTTCTCTTGTATGGCCGCCATTTGTTCCACTGACAAGGTTTGTTCTGGATGGTTGGAATAGATGATCCCAATTTTTGTCCTTCCAGCCGCTTGGCTGAAGGTTGGTTTGGAAGCCTGTGGGGATCTTGAGGATGGATTATTTCCTCCCTTCCCTTGACCCTTAGGCTTCTTTAGAAGTTTTCCTTCTGGAGTGTGTTCCTCCGATCGGGGCCTCTTTGTGCCTTTATTGGATTATTCTCCGGGTGGATTTATTGGTTTCCTGGCTTTTTCCATGGTCTCTAACCTATCCATCACGCTTCTTAAGAGGTACCTAAACCTCTTTCTGGCTGCTCCGGAGAGTTTCAGGCCTCTAAGGTCCATTATTTTGGGTTTACCCATGGGGCCCCTCACCTCTTCGTCGCTGTTTTTTAAGAGCTCTTGTTCAGCTCTTTCGTTTTCAGGATTGTCCTGAAGAGTTGATGTTGAGGATTGGGAATCCTCTGTGACATCTTATACTACCATGGGTACGTTAGCGCTCCCTTCTAGTGTTTGTGAGGTCTGCGTAGAGTCCTCTGTTTTTTTTGTACTGTGTCCATAAATAGTCCCACGAGTAGCGGACGAAATAAAGTTCACCCACAGCAGTGCCCCGCTTGCTGCGGTAGGGCTTTTGAAACATGGGTGTCGCCTGGTACCCAGAGTTTGCAAAGTGGGAGTTGGGCTTCCCCCCAACCACGCAGTCCTCGGCCTTTACTGTGTCACCTTGACTTAGGGAAAGTTTTATTGTGGCTTTCATCCACTTGGCCAGCCGTTTAAGGCAAGTCCCCATCCTCAGCTGGCGCATCCTCATGCGAAACTAAGGACAAACACAATCAAAGAACCAGGAATAAACTGTTGCAATGCGCAAGTGGCTCCAGGAATTTCTAGTCGGTAGCAAAGGCAGTAAGTAATAACTTTACAAAAACGTCTCTTCCAGCTTTGACAGACGAACGCGGCGTCACGGCAAGTACAGCTTAGGAAAAGACAATCATGCTGGCCGAAATAATTTCATTGCACTTTACTTTAAACGCCCTCCATGGCACCATATCCAACATCAACACTACCATGACAGAGGTTAAGTTTCACCACCGTGACATTCGTAAAATCCTCAAAGAGCTAGATAGGCAAAAGGCATCAAGGCCGGATGGAATACATGCCATCGTGTTGAGGAACTGCGCCAACAAACTAACACCCATTTTTTCCAGCATATTTTCTCTGTCTTACTGAAGAGGGATTTGGAAAGTCGCTAGAGTACAACCTGCTCCAAAAAATGCAAGAAAACCACGTCCCCAAACTATCGCCCAATTGCCTTGCTTCCAATAATCTCCAAAGTCATGGAACGTGTAGTCAGCTACTACTCAAGTACCTCGAGACTAATATATAGTCCGTCTAGAAAGTATCCGGAAAAAAGAAAATACAAATAAAGTTTTTCGGTTTAAATCTTTATTATTTCAATTATAAAATTACAACAAATAATTCATCATATTTACATATACAACCTCCATTTATCTCTAAACGCTTCACTATATGTACAGATACACCCGAAACTAGATGACCGTCATAATGTTCGGTGATGGTGGTCCAGGTGTAAAACTGACCGAATCAAATCTGTGTTATTTTGTGGCATTCGTCCCAATTCAATGTTTGGTAGTCCCCATAATGTGTTTTCAATGAGACTCAGATCGGGTGAAGCTGCTGCTATGAATTTGTTGCCAATTGGTGTTCTTGCATTCATGCTTAAATATAGACATAAGTATAGCATCGTGCATTATACTGCTGAATATGCCACCCCTCTGGAAACATAATACATTTCCTTCTGTAAACCCTCTATAATGGCACAATACTTTGCACTGTTAACGGTACCATCAACTATACAGAGAGGTGTAGTACCACGCTGTGATATTACTCCCTAAACCATATTTCACTGGGAAATTTAAGAATTTCGACTGTAACATGTTCTCTTAATAAGCTTTTCAGGTGAGTTACACCATGCTGGAAACAACTTTCGTCAGATATGCTGAAATTTTCTTCTTGAAAACGTTCACAAAATCAGTATCATTGCAGCGATTTTTTTGGTTTCCTTGATATGTAGCATGCTAAATTTTCGAAACCTTAGCAGCGGATTTTGTAGTCCCGAGACCGCTGCAGAGTTTTAAATATTTCCGCAAATCGTACGCAGTCTTCCCGAAACTTGTCTATGCCCCATATCTGTGCCGTTTTTTATCATCTTTGTTGTCTCATATACTGAGCTTTTTCGAATCCACTAAATTACACTAATTTTATAACATTCGAACACCTTTTCTATACAAAAAATCTACCTCTCTTCTTTTTTCTACTTTCGACATTACTTCACAAATCTTAAGCCTGCTTACAATCCACAATGTTTGACAGATAGTGTTGCCATCCTATTTTGACCGTAGCCTACTACCCGGAGAATGTACTTGATGCATTACTTTTGTCTTGGAATGTTACGAAAAAGAAATAGATTAAAATTAGGAAAAATATAAAATTACGGATACTTTCTAGACGGACTATAATAATTAGCGATAACCAATACGACTTCCGCAAACAGAGATCGACAGGAGATATATTGGCCTATGTCACTTATATATGGAATAGGGCAATTGAGAACTACGTAGAATCTCGAACCATTGCTTCGGATATTTCGAAGGCATTTGACAGAGTTTGGCATGACGGCTTGCTGAACAAACTGCCGTCTTTCGGACTGCCAGCGTCTCTCTGCGTCTAGCTTGCCAGTTTTCTTAAGAACCGATCACTGCACGTTGCAGTTGATGGTCACATCTCAGATACATTTACCGTTAATGCGGGAGTGCCTCAGGGCGCAATACTTTCACCAACTCTATTCCTCATCTATATTAATGTCTTGTTGACCGAAACCAATAATTCTGTTTACAGCTTTGCAGATGACAGTACCCTTGTCTCCCAATTTAGATCAAAAAACCTTTACCAGCAACTGAAACTTATCACCGTAGACAGGAGCAGATTATAACAATTAATCAAGATCTGGAGAAGGTTCGAACCTGGGGCGACAAGAATTTGGTCCAGTTCAATGCAGCAAAAACCCAAGCAGCCGCGTTTACCCAGAAAGCCAATACGGCGGACCCTCATATCATTATGGCAGGATCGACCATTCCTTCATCCTCGTCAATCGTACAAATTGGTGTCTCGGCCAACAGCAATATGTCCTGGCATGACCACGTTGCTAACATCGCAAAATCAGCCTCGCAGAAGCTTGATGTGCTATTTCGCAACAAAAAACTATATACGCCCCAGCAGCTGCTCTTGTTCTACAAAGCGCAAATAAGATCGTGCTTAGAATATTGCTCACACAACTGGGGTGCCGCATCTTAGCACACCCTAAAGCTGCTGGATTCCATTCAGAAGAGAGCTGTGCGTCTCGTCGGCGACCCGAAATTGGCCCGGGATCCGGATAGTCTGGAAGACCGCAGGCATGTGGCCGAGATATCCATGTTTTACAGATATTTTCACGGCAGATGTTGCCAGGATTTGGCCCGCATCATCCCTTCTTTAGCAACGCCTGTCAGACAGTCGCGACAGACGGCAAGAGTGCACCCGTTCATTGTACAGCTGGAAACACCTAGAACGTCGCTTTACAAGGACTCCTTTATCTGGCGCACTGCATTACTGTGGAACTGGCTCCCAGGACATCTATTTCCCTCTAATTATAGCCTACAACTATTCAAGAACCGTGTCAATCAACATATTCGCGCACACGCCCTCGTCGAGTGCCATAGGATCTTCCTTTAGTGTGTGTGCCACTCTCATAAAAAAAAAACCTCGCGGTATACGTGCCTTGCCGATAAAATTTTTCCGATCTTCTTTGGCAACAGAATCTATTTTGAAACTCGAATTAGTATTTAATCAAATAGAAACGGAATATAAATTGACTATCTTTTGGGTTTGCGGAGTATTAGCCGACATTAGTCCTTTCGTTGGCATATTAATATCAACTTTTGATAAATAACATTTGCACGTAACAATGAACCAGGCATAAGCTTAATAGGGAGATGAAACAAAATTAGCCGTGCAAGTCAATAGAACTTATTATAATAGCGCTTCTGAGGTTTATGCTTATTTTGTTGTGTTGATATCATCGTGAAAAACACACACTAAAGTAAGTTCCTCGGCTAACCGGCTCTCGATATCTCCCTGAACAGAATGAAACCTTCGTCTTTTTAAAAGAAAACGTGACATTCTAGAAGTTCGGATTAACGGATTTAGATGAGTGTCGAAAATAGTATATTATTTTATATGGAGGAAAAGTAATACTTTTCATGGCGCGCTCATGTTTAACAGCCGAACGGAGTGAGGCTGGTAATAGAGAGCAAGCCATGAAAAGTAACTTTTCCTCCAAATAAAATATGCTGTTTTTTCTTCAAATGTCGACAAATTAATGCAAAAACGTCGCTTTTTAATAGTAATAATAATTATTATTAAAGATAAGTTGGTTCGCAAGGCGGCTTAGACCGGTGCGGTGTCGGTGAATAGGCTCAGTTTGTTGCTATAATAATGTCATATAAAGCTGTCAGTGGACACTGTCAACAGTAATTATTTTTTTAAAATTGCGTTTTCGATTGCGTTTTAATTCCGTATTGATAAGCAGTTATTGAGTAAGTTCGATTAAATAATAACCAATTTGTTCCTAAATTAGTGATTTTTAGAAATGCAGTCACAAATTGAGTGATAAATACAAATTTTAGTTTAATAACTCTTGAGTTGTTGACGCTTATTTTGATGTTTGTTTGTATTGTATCTATGTTGATATGACAACACTTTTACCTCCGCCGGCGGAAAAGTGAAAAGTAAAGCTCCGGCGGAGGAAAAGCGAAACTTCACTGCCGCCTACACAGTCGAGTAATGATGCATTTACTGACGTTTGAAGAAAAACTATTTTGTGTCATTAAATACATATCAGGGTATATAATAATGTAATGTATCACAATCTCAACACTCTCAACTGGCATATTGTCGCAGTTTAATTCGAAGCGGCACCTATGATCAATCCGCATTTTTTTTATTTGAAAGCGAATGAAATACCTTATACCGGGTGTTCCAAAATATGGTGAAACTATTTTGATTTGATATTTGAATTTATATTCATTTTATTACCGTGAAATTTACTAATGAGATGTTTTTATTTATGGAAATAGCTTTTAATACATGTGCATTATATTTTAGCGTAAATAACATTGATTAAGAGATGAATACCTAACTAGACAACTATGACGTAAAAGAATTTTAAATTAATAAATCGGCAATTGAGTCATTAAGAATTAGGAAAGCTTAGTTTCTGATCATCTGCTATTTTATCCATAAAGAATCTATGAGAAAGAAAAACACAGACAGTGCAGACCTACTATATATTGTTCAGAATATTATAATAAATTCTTATATATTTCCACTGTCACTGAAATATTAATACTCTAACCCCTTCGTGTTTTTCGATATAATGCAAGTACAAGATTTCTCTAGCTTTAGCAGTGCATACGTATTATTAGGTCAACGAGCCGTTATTCCTTTTAATATATTAAGATATATTTCAAATATGGTTTTATGGCGCCTTATCTCTTCTGGTTTAATAGTGTTTTGCACGTGATTATTGTGTTAAATGTATTCGAATTTAATGACGAGTTGCAGAGCTTTTAGTAATGAAATGTCCTAAAGCCATTAACTATAAAAGCCTAAAGCCTCCTTCGTCTTTTTTGCTTCAAGTCCTGCATATTACCAATTAAATGCTTTTTCTGGCATCGTATCACCGATTGGCAATTGGTCTGTCTGATAATCTGTTTTCATCAATAGCTTGTTTGTAATGTTTTTGTAGCCGAAAATGCGCTAATTATATTCAAATAATCTAATTTAATTTTCTACGTTGGGGTTTGGAACCTTCGGCAACATGCACTAAAACAGAGTTTTATCCACAATACCGAAACAGAATATTTGCACTCGACGCGCGTTTCGCTAACCATGTTAGCATCATCAGGAGATGATTAAAACTAAGTTTTAACCAACCCAACTAACAACAACTAACAACTAACCCAAACTAAGTTTTAATCATCTCCTGATGATGCTAACATGGTTAGCGAAACGCGCGTCGAGTGCAAATATTGTGTTTCGGTATTGTGGATAAAACTCTGTTTTAGTAATTTAATTTTCTCCAATGAAAGGAGATTCAATACTATTACTAAACTGCAATTTCTTTGTATGCTTCTTTGTTTTTCGGGACACAAAATGATGAAAAATATTAAATATGAAAAAATATTTTTAAATATAAAACAAAAGCAAATATACAAGTTAAACAAATTAATCGATAAAGAAACTTACTGTTTCTCCTAATTGGATATAGTGATGCATGTCGCATGTCTCAATAGATCTTCTCTTGTTCGGCTATTTCTTGTTTTGTTTTGCTAAACAAGACAATAAATTTTCAATTTATTGTTCTTGCAAAATTTTTGAAAGCCTGGTTCTTGTTCTTGCTGCAAGACTCTTGCTATTTCTCGTTTTTGCTTTATAAAAAGAGGTTTTTTCCGTTGCCGCTATATAAACAAGAGTTTGGGGAATTCCCCACAAATTGACAACTCTGATTGAAGCACACATGCACGAACCCTATTAATATGTTTAGGTAATCATAACCAACTAGGGTCTTTTTTATAAGATTATTTTTTATTTATTTATTTACTTGCAGGTATTTGTATTTTCTTTGTTTAAGTTCCTACTCAGATTTTAGATTTTAGTTCCTTTTCAAAGAGCAAGTTAAGCTTTAAAATAATGATTTAACTTCTTAAAAAAAAAACTCATACGTTTTTTGTTATATTAGAAGATTGCAGACAACACGGCAAATCGAAATGTTTAATAAACATGTGTGATTTTTAAAAGTTTAGTCATTATATTGGAAATATATATTTTTTTATTTTGTTGAGACAGCATATTTTTTGTTTGTTTTGTTTTATTAAAATAAAAAGTGTTTTTATTTTTCTACCTGCTTATTCAATGAAATGTTCTATTTATGTACCAAACTAAGAAACACTTTTTTTGGAGAAATCAATATTTTTTGTTTATTTTGTTTTATTGGAATAAGAAATCTTTTTTATTTTTGTACTTGTTTTTTTCGTTCTATTTATCTACAATAAATGTTATACCTGTATAAGTAGTTGTGTCCTTTTTGCTAATATTTATTAACTAATTATTTGTATTTAAAAAAAAATATGCGAGAAGTCTTGCTTGTTGCAAATTTCTTGCGCAAAAAATCTTGTTCCTATTCATTAGTTTCTTGTCTTGCATATTTCTTGCTAATCCATTTCTTGCCTTGTTGCAAGAACAAGAAATAGCAAGAGAAGAACAAGAAATACCGGCAACACTAATTGGATAGAGCAAATCACTGTTGTATCTAACAATATTGCTGAAGTAATAACACTAGGACCAATTTTTGCTTTAGAAAATACAAAAGAAAAATATATACCAGTAACCGAATACATAGCGACTCTAGAATCAACAGATAATAAAATATACAATTAGAGCAGAAATAACTAATATTATTACAAACCATAAAATAAAAGTTAGACATAAAAATAAAAAAAAACAAATAAATTTCAAAAAAAGTAAACAAAAGGTCTGCCATGTAAAACTATTTAATAAACAAAATCCCCAAATAGTTATTTTCAAACCTGACAAATGTTACGAAACCGTAATCATGAACAAAGTCGATTATGAAAGAAAAATGAAGGATTTACTAAATGGCTGCAACGTGCAGAGATCGGTTCTTAAGGAAACTGGCAAGCCAGCTGTCAGGGCTGTAGCTAGGCTTTCTCCTTGTGGGGTAGGTTAGGTAGGAAGAAAACTTGTAGCGAATTAAATTAGCCGGAGGCAAACATTTTTTGGGGGAGCCTTGGGGAGGGGGGGAGTATCAAACCCCTACCCCCTCCCCATTCCCATATCTACAGCCCTGCCAGCTGCAGAAAGAGGCTGGCAGCCCGAAGGGCTGGCAGTTGGTTGAGCAATTCGTCATGTCAAACTTTGTCGAAGGCCTTCGAAATATCCAACGCAATCGCTCGAGATTCTCCGTTGTTTTCAATTGCCCTACCCCATATATGAGTGACAGAGGTCAATATATTCAATATAGAGGTCAATATATGTTCGGTCGATCTCTCTTTGCAAAAGCCGTATTGGTTATCGCTAATTAATCTGTTGGTCTCGAGGTACTTGAGTAGTTGCTGATTGACAACACGTTCCATGACTTTGGAGATTATTGGAAGCAAGGCAATTGGGCGATAGTTTGAGGGCGTAGTTTTCTTGCCTTTTTTTGGAACAGGTTACACTCGAGCTACTTTCCAAGAAGAGGGGTAAATTTCTTTTAGGTATGACAGAGGAAAAAATCTGGAAAAAATGGGTGATAGTTCGTTGGCGCAGTTCTTTAACACGATGGCAGGTATTCCGTCCGGTCCTGATGTTTTCTGCTTACTTAGTTCTTTGAGGATTTTACGAATATCACGGTGATGAAACTTAACTTCTGCCATGGTAGTGTTGACGTCGGTTATGGTGGGGGGAGAGCCTTGCCTTGAGCGACGTTTAAGGTAGAGTGCGATGATAACATTTTGCCGAGCATGTTTGCTTTTTTCCTTGGTTGTAGTCGCCGTGATGCCGCGTTCGTCTGTTAAAGGTGGGAGAGACGTTTTTGTACAGTTATTACTTACTGCCTTTGCTACCGACCAGAAATTCCTGGAACCAATGGGGCATTGCAAAAGTTTATTCCTGATCCTTTGATTGTGTTTGCCCTTAGTTTCGTCAATCACACTGCGGCAAAATAATTGCGATTTTCAGCGGTCTGGTTTTGCTGCCAGTACTTGTAGGCTTACTGTTTCCTACCTACAGCTCTTCCGAATCTTCTGTCGAACCAGGGCTTTCCTTTTGATGGCAACTTGATGCAATTTGGAATGTATGTTTTCATTCCCGAGGAGATTACTTGCGTAATCTCTTCGCAGCAGACTGACGTGTCCTCAGTGCCAAAACAGACATCGAGCCCAGGAAAATCTAGGTAGAACTCTCTTACATCGTCCCAGTTTGCATGATTGTAATGCCAGATTTTACGAGGTAATGTGGATCTTTCTGTAGTAGTGGCAGTTCCCAACCGTTGTAATGAGTGTACCGGTGAGGATTTGTGGTTAGAAAAAGATCCAGGAGGGCGGCAAATTCGCCCCTCTCTAAGATCCGAGTTGGTTCGTCTACAAGTTGAGTAAGTCTGCAGCTGATGGTAAATGCTTCAGCTTCTCTTATGATCATGATCGAAGTATGTTAGGTAAAACCAGATGTATTTATCCTTACTGTGTGTAGAATATATTTTATTACAAATGATCCATATGTATTCTGAATTCTGACGGACACGTGAAGATTTATTTACTTTTCAAATAGATATTTGAAGGTATTTAGGCCGATTGTCGTCAGAATAAAAATTAACATATGTGTAGTACCTAAATCTAATAACGCTATTTTAATTTACCTCTTAATAGATAAGCCGCATATGCATACTTGAACTCGGAACTTATTCGGAATTATAGTAAATGAATTTAATAGTTATGCGGTTTAGCATGCATAATAACTAGGTATTTCTTTACAATTTTAAATTTACTCATTATGTGAAAATAACATTTAATTTCCCGCCTCAAAATATGTGACCGAAACTGTGTTCTATCTCATTCTCGCGCAGGCTACATCCTATAGATCTATATCTTTTTACTTGGGTCACTTTTTCCGTTTCATCGAGTCTCAAATCACTCCCGGCCGTTTCACTTCAAACATCAAATGCATCTTGAAAACTAAAGGCTATTTTTATGGGACACATTCATATAGACCCTGACTGGTCGATACCTTTATCAAGATTCCAATCTACAACTAGGGAAGATTTTCCGTACATATTTTATAATCTGCATACATATATTATAAATACGACAAATTATGCTATCGGCATCCTTTTGACTCGAACCCGGAAATTTATAAATATTAATCGAGATTATTTCATTGGCATAAAGTAGCAATAATTTCTTAATGGATGTCAAGTGCGCACACCCAAAGGCATAATCGAGTCAATTTCATTCCCTCCGGAAACCTGGCAACGCCGTTTGAACGTCGAAGCGGTGGCACGAACCATAGTATATTATTTTCTAACACATATCTTAAGATATGGTCTTCAGCGAGTTACTTGATGGTTTCAGAATGTCGATTTAATTACAGGAAGGAAGGACGCTCTTGAAACAGTAAATAAGATGAAATTCCATTATATTGTTAATGATATTTATGTAATTTTAATATCACACTGCAACCTTTTTTGAAAATTTTATATAATGTGATTTATATAACACATATTAACGTAGCTATTTCTACCTGCCAAAGAATTTTATTAATCCACGTACTGGTATCGTTTCAGAGTTAAGTAGGAATATTATATACATCGCCAGAGCAGAAAAACTTTCCCATCTGGATAAAATGAAAAGAGCTAATAAATAAATTTTGGTATCATGTAACAAAGGAAAACCGAATAGCTATAGAGTAAATATCTATCCTTTTAAAGGCAATAATGAGCATAGCAAAGGCTGTCGAATTAGACATACGTACATTGTAACTACTTCAACCTGTATTTTTTTATTTTTAAATTTATTACCGTGACTCAATCAACCAGAAATTGTAGGATCGAAATAGCGCACCAAGTTTCGGCGAGGCTGATTTTGCGATGTTAGAAACGTGGTCATGCCAGAATATATTGCTGTTGACCGAGACGAGGATGAAAGAATGGTCGATCCTCCCTGTTTAGGTTTTTGCTGAATTGAACTGGACTAAATTCCTCTCGCACTAGGTTCGAGCTTTCTCCAGATCTTAATTAATTAAATATTATTAATTAATTAAATTGGAGGACAAGGGTACTGTCATCTGCAAAACTGTAAATACGATTATTTGTTTCGGTCAGCAGGTCATTAATATAGATGAGGAACAGAGTTGGTGAAAGTATTGCACCCTGAGGCACTCCCGCAGTAATGATGAATGTATCTGAGATGTGTCCATCAACTGCAACGGGCAGAGATCGGTTCTTAAGGAAACTGGCAAGCCAGCTGCAGGGAGTCGCTGGCAGTCCGAAGGACGGCATTTTCTTGAGCAATCCGTGATGCCAAACTCTGTCAAATGCCTTCCAAATATCCAACGCAATCGCTTGAGATTCTGCGTAATTTTAAATTGCCCTACTCAATATATCAGTGACACAGGACAATATATCTCCTGTCGATCTGTGTTTGCGGACGCCGTATTGGTTATCGCTAATTATTTTGTTGGTCTCGAGGTACTTGAGTAGTTGGGGATTGACTACACTTTCCATGACTTGGGAGGTTAGTGCATGGAGGCAAGGCAATTGGAGGATAGTTTGAGGTCATGATTTTCTTGCCTTTTTTTGGAACAGGTGGTACTCGAGCGACTTTCCAAGAAGATGGGTAAATCCTTTTTCGGTAAGACAGAGGAAAACGTCTGGAAAAAATGGGTGTTAGTTCGTTGGCGCAGTTCTAGCTATTTGAGGATTTTACGAATGTCACGGTGGTGAAGCTTAACTTCTGTCATGGTAGTGGTGATGTTGGATATGGGGGGGAGAACCTTGCCATGGGGGACGTTTAAAGTAGAGTGCGGCGAGAATATTTTTTGCTTTTTCCTTAGCTGTAGTTGCCGTGACGCCGCGTTCGTCTGTGAAAGGCGGAAGAGACGCTTCTGTAAAGTTATTACTTATACATTAATTCACTAGTAAGACTACGTATCGACGCCGACGGTTTGAATACTTCTTATGCTGATGACACAGCCATTTCTATATCGGGAGATACATGGGAAAGTGTAAATAATAAAGCAATAAGTAATCTAACAAAAATAAAAAATTGGCTTTATATAAGCTGACAATAAATTTAGCAAAAACTGACTATATAGCTCTCTCATTTTTTAGGGCAAATAGACCATTATATAGCTGCATAATTAATTATTGATGGTCATTCTAATGAAGAAACATAGGCTGTGCAATATTTTCTTAAATGGCAGCCTCATATTGATTACCTTTCAAACAGAGTTTGAAAACTCATATAGAAATTTTACCTGCTAACAGAATTCCTAAATAAAAGAACCTTGATTACAATTACAAGCATTGATGGAATCAGCTATGGGATACAGAATTTTGGTATAGGGTGTAGAGAGAAAGATAGTAATATAAATAAAATACAAATATAC
>MU182057.1:202798-225969 GCA_016904865.1 Pissodes strobi
TAGTAACATTTTCTTTGCTTTAATATAGAACCTAAATTAACAGTGCCGTATCTAGGAATTTAGCGCCCGCGACCAGGGTTAGGTTGGCGCCCCTATATAAATTTTATAAACAGGCAAAAACTACTTATTTAAAATAATATTTTATTTTATTACATATAACTGCAAAAAGGCATACCTATAATACTAGGTAAAATAGCAAAAACAAAAATTATAGTAAAACTCTGGTAGGTATTAAAAAAAACTAAAATTGCATTCTGCTCGCTTTTAAACTAACAAAGTCGTTAATTACTTCGTTAAAATCTATAGATAGGCATATTTTTCATTCTAAAATGACGACATTAATAAGCCTGTCCTGCCCAGTTCATGATCTTAAATAATTTTTGATTAATTTTAAGTAAATCTTTCACATGCAGCTGTGACTGGCAAGGTAAGAAAGACTCTAAGAGCAATATCAATATTTCGATATACAGATTCCTACTCATTCCTTCTAATAAATTTTAAAATGGAGAGCTTCTAAGCATTCAATGTGAGAAGATGCTTAAAATCTAAAACTATCAATATCGTTAGCAACTTCAAAAGCGCCAAAATCTTGATCATACTTTCAAGCTAAATCATGGCATGCCGTTTTATGTCTTCTGCAGAAAACACTTTAAGTGATTTACCGGTTAAAAAATTAAAATCATCTGCAACGCTTTTTAGAGCACAAAGCCGTGAATTCAGGTGAGATAGAATTACATCAACAATTCGCAAACACAAGACATTAAATTTGTTAATTTCATTTAAATTATTTGTCTCCTCAGAGCAAAGCTAACCTGCCATACTTTAAATTTTTCTTTTTCTCCTCATGGTAAATTCTGGCTCCATATCTAGACCCGCCGAAATTTGATTAGATTTTTACAATATATTTTCAAGTAAATTTTCCCTAAGAGATTGAATTTGTTCAACAAGCCCCTTTATTAAATTAGATCCATCCAGTATGGTTTAATATTTTCCCTGCAGAAGTATATTAGCTTTATTAATTTCATATAAAATAATATTCCAGAAAGCAAGACGACTGGCAAGGTAAGCAACACTCTAGCAATATCAATATTGGATATATAGATTACCACTCATTCTTTCTAAAAATTTTCAACATTTCTAGATGGCCTAGATATTCCAAGCTTTCAATGAGAGAAGATGCTTCAATCCTAAAACTGTCAATTTCGTTAGCTACACTACAATTCTCTGGCACAGTTCAAACCCTAGAGAACAAAACAATGGTTTGACTCAAATCTTCTGTCTCAATTCCCAAAAGACTAGATTCTTGTGCTTTAAGGAGTACTGGAGGATGCCAATATTAAAGATAGGTTGATAAAGCAACATGCAAGCAGCATATTCCTTGGGATCACTATCGACTGTGAACTAAAGTTTGAGGCTCATATAACGGATCTTGCCAGCAAATTATCTTCTGGTTGCTATACTGTTAGGTTGGTCTGTGGGGAGCTCGGGCCGGAGGTGGGTAGGTCTGTGTATTTTGCTCTTATAGAGTCATGGCTTCGATATGGCATCTGTTTTTGGGGCAACGCAAGCATGAGACAGTTGCTCTTTGCCATACAGAAGAGTGCTCTACGATACATCTGTCAGGCGTAACCTCGTGACTCTTGCAAGCCCTTGTTTATTCACCAAAACATTCTCACCCTAACCTGCCTTTATATACTGGAGATCACTAACATAATTTATAAAAATCGTCAAAATTTAAAGTTCATCAGATTTGTCAACAGAATGATTTGCATCGGATCATCCCCACATCCAGATTGACAAAAAGATCAATATTCTTTGATGGTGTCAAGATTTCCAATAAACTCCCACGAAACATTAAGGAGTTACCCTCATTGAGAGGTTTTAGATCCGAAATGGCAAGATTGTTAGTCTCCCGGCCCTATTACAATATTTCAAAATTTTACTGTGATTCTTTTTAATCAATAATTAATTAATTACATTTATGTGTAGAGCATAATATTATTTTGACTATGTTGCCTTCCAACTATATGATCACTTTCTCCTTTAATTTATAATGTTTACTTTTTAAATTTTATATTTTTAGTCAATTTTATCATCTAGCGATTTTAACAATTTTACTGATGAAAACAATATTTGTCCTAACTTTCTGATTGTTTCTTTATTTTTATTTACTTTGCTTTGCTTAAAACAATTATTGTTATAACAGTAAAGCATATTTTGACTTTGCCTTTGATTTAGAACAAGCCATTTTATCAACTTTATTTTTAAGCTCAGCTTACAGGGAGCCCAAACCATATTAGCTACTGAATGAACATGTATAATTTACCTTCTCTTTGTCGTACTACTTAATTCGTGAAAAATTCATCGATAATTTCGTGAATATGTATGAATCAAATTATGCGTTTCCATATCTTCTCCAAGAATCGGTATATTTTAAATGTTGCTGCAATTTGAATGAAGAAACGTGCTTCAAATTATACCGGGTATCCCAACAATGGAACGTGGATGAAAGATATCACCGAATCTAAAAGAATCTTATAGAAATGTTGGAGACATTTTGAAGAACTGCAATGAAAATCTTTTCTTCGACCGCATTTTGGAGGAATATGGGCAGCTGGAGTAAAATCAAGATTTTTTTCTCTTGGTGGCACTATTTAAAAAGTTGTTAATTTTTGCTTGACATTTTCAGTACATTTAAAAAATTAGATAATAAACGGTGTGTGAGTGTTACAAATGCGCCGCGGTTTTCTGATTTGTCCTGTATATCCTAGAATTCTTACAAATTTTGAAGTATTTTTTAATATCTAATAAAACGATGCAGACGCAGTTGTGTCACATACATAATGAAGATATTCTGACTACAAACGAAATATATTGTTTTGAAAGACCGGCAACATCGCGACTCGGGCTTACAGGTAGAAGGCGGTCAAGACAATCAACCGGTCCGAAGAAAAGGCAGTGCACCTTAAGATTTGATCCGTGGACCCGAAGAACGATCGTGCCCGCCTTTAAAATAACGGCCGGATGTGTTTTTCAGTGTTTATTTTATTGCGATTAACTAAAACATGACTATAAGTGTACCAGAGGTATGGATACTGAAGACCTCTGCCCTTGAACTGTAGGCATGGCCACCTTAGGACTCAGCAAAGTCTTCATTTTGGACAAATACTTCACTGAGCTGCAAAAGTTTTGGGAGACCGAGAAGAAGCTGCAAGGTATAGATCTGGAATGTAGGCTGGCTGGTGTGTCAGTGGTGGAGGGAACGGGAGTATTCGAATGCAATGGTTTAGCAGGGGCTATGTAATAATATGCTTTATTTAAATGAGTCCGTAGATAAAGAAGCAAATTCTGTACCTTTACGTTGCTTTTTTCGTGACTATAGTATGAAATTGAAAGAGGCCCTTCAGTTAATTTAGGTTAGAGGCTTTAAACGTGCATATCTATATGAGAAGTCACGAGGAACTAACATGGCAAAGCCAATGTTTTTCATGGCAGAAATTAATTATGAGAAACTTTTTCAAGGGGCTTTCTTCTCATTGGTTGCTTCCCTTTAAAGTCCACGATATTAGTCAACGCTTAGGGTTTTCTGGTACACTTGAAGAACCTAATAATATTAGTAGACTTACACGTTGAATAATTTTTCATCGTAATATACATACTTTTGCATTAATAAATTAAATTTCAAAGAATCGTTTACATGCTATTTATAATCGGTTTAGTTAATGTAAGGTTTTAAGATATACAGGTAGCACAGAAATCTAAATAAGATTACGGCGCATAATTAAAAATACTTGAAGGCAACAATTTAGAAGTACCAGATTCAAAAAGCCTGGAAATTTATGCAGAATAGCTTAATCTACCTGTTTATATGATACGCTACTGAGAAAGTAGACAAAAACTTGAACATTTTGTATTTAAACGTAATCGAAAACTATAGATTTGACAAAATTCTTTATATGAAGCTTTATCGCATGCGTTTTGGTGCTATTTAGTTTTGCGGGTTCAAAAATATGTTTGAACGATATATTTTTTGCGCTCCCTATAGGTTCTAATTAAAACCAGAAGTTATATTATTTATGCATGCGCCTTTATTAAGAACTAATTTTTTGTGAAATCAATAATAAAAAGTTTGTCATATGATGCGATCTTTTTAGCGGGAACTGCAAATTCTATAACCATTAATTAGTTGATAGGTTTTAGGCCATATAAAAACGATCTCGACACATCCATCCGATATGCTAAACTGTTATGATTTTTTAAAATGTTTGCTTTTGGGGATTGTCTGAAAGCCTCTGACTCAGTAAACACTGGGTGATATTGAACAAACTAGATAACGTGGATACAGGGTGTTTCTAAATGCCATGCCAAGATTTCAGGAGGTGGTGCACCATAATCTACAGAATAAAATATCCTACTTTATTCTTTAACCTTTGGTGCTACTAGCGATTTTAGCAAGAAAAGTTCATGTGTACAGAGTGGCCCGTTTATTATGGGATGACACCTCATCTCAGAATGTACAGAGTGTACCAAAGAAGTTTAATGCAAAAGTTGTTTGGATTTACTTAAAATATTATATTTTTATATATAAGTACAATGTGGTCGTATATTCGTGGACAAGTATCAATTTCCTTATTTTTAATAGAATACCCTGTATATTAAGGCATTTTTGAATTCCTCAGAAAATTCTAGATATATTTTACATATAATATATTATACCTAAGTCTAACCGTTTTTGACATAGGTATTTTGAATATTATGTCAAAAATTACATTTGCAGGTCTAAATAAAACTATCAATTTCTCCTATTGAAAGCCTTTATTCTTTAATTGGAGTTGGTTTCCTAGTAGAAAGGAGACCTACTTTAGTAGTCTGTGTTGGCATTTTTATAATAAATAAATACAGGGTGATCAAACACTAACGTTAAAAATTTAAATGGAAATATCGTTAAAAGTCATTTTTTCAAATAGAAACCCCCTTTTTATAATTTTATCTTAAGTATTTAGCTTTGAAAATAAAGGGACTTTGTATAAGGTTGTCTATCCGAAAACTAGTAGTTTTTGAAATATGGGCAATTTAACATTTTTCTATTGTAAAAATGATGTACGGCTTTTACGTTTTGTTATTTATTTATTTATCGTATGTGTCTTTTGGAGTACATAATAAATTGAAGTGTATATGACAAACTAACATAAAACGTGAAACAAACAATTTGCAATACACAAAAATATAAAATTTAAAAATGTGAAAATCCATGCCCATAACTAAAATCGAAGGTCCAATCGGTTCATCCAGCCGATTGCTTCTGGAGATACATCATCATCATCATCATCACTTATTGGACCATGGTAAGCTCGAAGTGGGCAGTCTCCTATTATTTGCGACATTGATTGTGAGTGAGCACCACAGTCACACTCCGATGTTTCTCGAAGTCCCCATTTAAACATCATTTCGCCACAACGTCCATGACCGGTTCTGAGCCTGTTTAGAGTTACCCAACTTCTTCTGGGTAGAGCGAAACCAGGAGGTTGTATACCTGGAGTGATTTTCCAAGGAGTGTGGGATGTTGTATTTGATTTCCACTCATTTGGCCAGCGGACAAGAGCGTCAAAGTTGGTCTCTCTTCTGGCAGACTCGTACGGTGGGTTTCTCGATTTCAGGCGATGTGTGACATTCATGGATTGGAAGGTTTGGATTGGAAATATTTTTTTATATTCTTTAGTCAGAGCAGCCTGTCGACAACAGTGGGGTGGTTCTATGTTACTAAGAACTGGCAACCATTGGCATATAGTTGACTTAACGGTGCCAGAAATCGTTCTCATCGTGTGATTCAGTATTGTGTCAACTTTTGTGGTATGATTACTATTCAACCACACAGGACTGCACTACTCGGCTACCGAATATACAAGAGCTATGGCAGAAGTTTTCAAAGTTTGGGCATCGGCTCCCCAGCTAGAGTTTGCCAGCTTTTAAATTATGTTGTTTCGGGTTCGAAGTTTACCCGCCACTGCTGAGAGGTGTTCTCTGAAAGTTAAGGATCTGTCCAGAATGACTCCGAGATATTTTGATGAGGGTTTCTTTACTACTCTTCGTCCTGCAAATGTATCCTTTAGCTCTTGGTTTGCTTTATGGTGGTTTAGATGAAACGTGGTTATCTCAGTTTTTGCTGGATTTGGTACCAGTCTCCAGGACATAAAGTATTTATTTAAGGTATTGAGGTCAACATTAAGAGTTTGTTCACAGGATTTAAAGTTACGATGTTGCGCCGCTAGTGCCATGTCATCTGCATAGCAGAATTTCCTTGCTATTGTTTCGGGAAGGTCGTTAATGTATAACTTAAAAAGCAACGGCGCCAGGATAGATCCTCGGGGTAAACCGTTATTTAGAGTAACTGTTCAGCTCTTCTTGCCATCTAGGTGGTCCCAGAGTCTTCTATTGCATAGGATCTCGTTTATAAGCACATTTAGACGATAGCAGGGTAGTGCTTTCAGCAGCTTATAAAGCAGTCCATACCGTGTCAAAGGCAGTTGCTAGATCTATAAATGCCACTGCAGTCTTCTGTTTTTTTTTCCTACCCGTATTCTATATGTGAAGTTAGGCTCATCACCTGATTGCAGCAGCTACGAGTAGGACGAAAGCCGGCTTGCTCAATTGGAAGAATTTCGTCTACAGCTGGAGCAATGCGGTTGTATATGAGCCTTTCCAGTAACTTTAAGCATATACTAAGGAGGGCAATTGGGCGATAGTGATCTGGTCTATCTGGGGTCTTGCCTGGTTTAACTACAGCTATGATCTTAGATTTTTTGAAAGCTTGCGGTAAGTGGCCTGTAAAAATAATGTTATTGTAAAAACTAAGCAGCCATTGAACCGTTCTCTTTCCGCAATACTTAATAAATTCAGGATAAATTGCGTGCAGTCCCTCCGCCTTCCCCTTTTTTAAGGATGATATTGCCGAAGTTAGCTCTGTCTCAGTGAATGGTGGCATCCTGTGAGATTCAGCAGCAGCTAGGCGTTTTTTTCTGGCTCAGTTGTTTTATGATGTTTCATGCAAATTCTTCATTAACGGGGGCCCTAGACACATTGACGATGCGATTGGCTATGGAGTTAGGGCAGACTACACTAGTTGTCGAAGAATGGGTATGTGAGCTGGACCCTAGTCGCCTCAGTAAGGACCAGGCTTTTCTGCTAGATTTTTGAAGTCAATATTTTCTACTGTTTCTCGCCATTTTTCTCTTCTTGCGTCGTCCAGTGACTGAATAAGCTCTTCGGCCACCTCCGTATCTCCAGTTGTTTCAAACTCAGCGTATAATCTGTCGCTTTCTGCATTCCATTCCGGAATGTATTCGTTTCTGTAGCCCCTTGGTATAGATCGTCCGGCAGCTGTAATAAGAGCTCTTGTAAAACGGTCATAATTATCAACAGTGGTTGAAATCCATCTAATGTATTTTTCGGTATATTTTTAGAAGCTTGCTCAATCTGCCTTTTTAAAGTTCCATCTGTTCCTTGGCACAGGCTTTACCAAGGGAATCTGGATTCCGATGCTTATATATACTGGCCTGTGTTGGCTGCGCGGAAAACTAGATAAAACTTTTCTGTTAATTTGATCAGTACGACCTTTTTCGTTCCTCTTTGCAAAACAGAGATCGGGGTTATATCCGCGATTCCACCTGGCAGAATGAAAGGTAGATTTGTCTTTGGAGTCGTGGATTAGTTCTAGGTCCTCGGTATCAGCCCATTGTAGTAATTCTAAACCATTGACGTCATTCTGAGCGTAGCCCCAATTTTGGTGGTGGCTGTTGAAATCTCCAATCGCAAGATATGGATATCGCATCTTAGGTAGCAGACTGCTCATCCAATTTATGTTTGGTGGTTTGTACAGGTTAATAAGACTCAGATCACCTACAATAATTTCGATTTGATGAATGTTATTGGTGATGTCTCTTCTGACGAAGGACCAGTTATCAATATCTCTACGTACATATGTTGCGGAGCCGTAGGTGTCATGGTATATTACTCCAGCAACGACATATCCCTCTATGTGTCCTCTGCTGCAGAACTGATCTTCATTCCCAGTATGTGTTTCTTGAACGGCTATTACGTCTATATTATGAATGTCAGGACTTCACATTTAGACCTGCTCGTACCTTCTATGTTCAGTTGCAGAACACGGATTGATGGTCCGATATTCCTTGTCGAGGAGCTCTAAAAAGAGCCATTTTGGTTTTTGTTGTGAGTCGTTATGAATATTCTGGTAGTAGTTCTAGTCGAGAGATGTAGATATCTACACAGATCGACAACACAATTGGCAGTATACTTTCAGCTATCTATCAGGCAATAAGTTATCTAACAGACATTGCCCAGGGTGCACCACGAGGAGGCAGTCTACTAAACGTACCCCGTTTGTTATTAGTTGGCCATGACGGCGAGGCGCGGCGAGAAAAGCACAATCGAGCACTAAAAATTCCACTATTTTTTGTCGTCTGACAATACACCTACTTATTACCCCCCAGGCTGGGACGATTAAGTTATTAACCTTTCATCGGGCGCAGTTGTTCTAGCAGGTACAACAGTCTTTCTTTTGCATCGTGTATGGTAACCTATAGTGTTAAAATCCCCACCGCATAGTTAGCCTCCTATAATGTAAAACGCTGGTCAATGGTAGTGTTCTTCTCTATGCTAAAATGCGATATTTATAATTTGTAAGTTATAACGTAATCAGGTGCAGTGTATCCGAGAGATCGAAATGTTTGCCACGTGCACATCAAACCTTCTAACACAAACTGCCACGTACGTATCGATAGCTGGTCTAAAAATAGGAAGCTACCTATGCGGTGGGGATTTTAACACTATAGGTTACCATACACAATGCAAAAGAAAGACTGTTGTATCTGCTAGAATAACTGCGCCCGGCGAAAGGTTAATAACTTAATCGTCCCGGTAGCCGACAAAAAATACCGTCCCCAGTCCCTACCCACTAAACTCACTGTTATTTCTGCATTTTTATACAAGTAAACCATTTCTCAGATATATTTATTGCTTCCTTATACTTGTAAATAGTGTAGTGTTAGTATCTTACGATAATAATTAGCTATTAAATATTGAAAGTGTGTATCAGTCTTTTGCACGTCATTACCGTCCCGTTTTTTTCTAATACGATTTTCTGCCACCTGTTTTTAGGAGGCGGGTCATCTCTCTTTTAGTTTAGTTAATCTTTGGCAGTAGAAGTGTTCATGAGTTGCTGTTGTGTGGTGAGCATCTAGAAAAGGGAGGAAAACCGCGATTTTTTACATTTTGGTGTAATTACCGACCCTATTCCTTATGCAAAGTTTAGTGGGAATAAAGTGCTTTACTAACCTGCATAAAATGATAAAAATAGTCCAAATTACTCTTGGGGACCTTATAAATGCCAGAACATAACCTCAATTTAATTGGCGCGAAACAACATGTTGAAATGTCATTACCGTCTCCGACACTACCGTCCCTTTGGAGGATTTCTATGCCTGGGGGGGGATCGTAATGATCGCATGGTGTTGAGAAATATGAAAGTAGACGCTCAGAAAAGAAGGGAGTTAACTAAGAAACAGAAGTATGAGTTAAAGAAAAAAATCCGAAGAGAAAATTACCATAAAAAAGGTGGAAGCCAAAGAGAAAATATCAAAGAAAGGTTCTACCGTCGGTTCTGCCAAAGCAAAATACTTTTAAAGTAAAACTAGGGCCATCTACTACTGCTGAGGAAAGCCAATTTACTAGCGCCACCTCACGTGCTGATAAGAATGGCGCAAAAGAAGGACAAGCAAAAACTAAAAAGAAAAAGGCCAAGGTAAATGATGAAGAGCAAGACATAGAACCGCATATAAAAATACAGAGATAGAGAGAGAAAGAACGAAATAGAAAAAGAAAAGAAGGAGGAAAGTTAACACCTATAATGCAAAAGAACACACGGGAAAAGAAACGACAGAAAAAAATGGGCAGAAAATTCCTGGGCATACAGATTATAAAGAAAACACAACAGAGGAAATTAGAAAGAAAAATTTATGGACGAAGAAAGCCCACCCCCAAGCCCGTCAACTTCACCTTTGCCAGAAGTAGGTAATACTAAGACAGTAAAGACTAAAAGGACCTCGACTAAGCCTTATAAGAAATACAGAAAAACGATTTTGGTCTGATATACAAGTTGTACCATCCGATGAAATTTGATGCATTTTAGAATATCCCCCAAAACCAATTTCTAATAGACATTTCAGTATTGTGGAAAAGGCACGTCTTGATAGTTTATTAAAAATGTTACCTTAAGACTAATACTGATATCTGTTTTTTAAGACATCTTTCAGTTTGTGATGTGATTAGAATACTTCTTTAAGTAGGTATATATATATTTTTTTGTCTTTTGGGTTCTATTGGTTATTTATATTTTGATACAGAATTGTTCAGAAATCAAATATTTTATTTACAACTTACCTTCTTTTGATCAATACCGTCCCACAATTGTCATTACCGTCCTTCACAAAATAAAATATGTATCTAATATAGCTACAATTTGGTGGATTTATATGATGCAACTGTAATCATTCCTAATAAAATGTATAATATATCAAACGTTTTTTTATTACATGCTCATGCACTGGTTACATGTATCACGCACAAATATAAATATGATAAAGACCACAAGTTTTTATGCAGAAGAACATGAAGGACGGTAATGACGAATTTCTTCAACACGATAGGTTTCTTCCAACTTTATCTCATAACTTTTACAAGATATTTTGTCACCCAGTCAGAAGCTACTAGTACATAGTACAACCTTTAGGATAAACAAGTTGCAAACCTAATTAAAAAACATTTTTTTTTTGCTTCCAGTCTTTTGAAAATGTAAATTGCCAGAGAATCACTCTAATCCTCATGACATAAAATTCTTCTTAGTATTTTCTCATTTGCAGCTTAGTTTAGGATAATCACGTTATTTTATTAAAGACACCGCAAAATTTATTTAAGAATACGTAACTTGTATGTCCGCTAATTCTCATAGGATATACTAGTTGCCTTAGGTGACCCCAGAAATAAAAATCTAAAGGATGCAATTCGGGGGAATTGGGTGTCCAAGGTGGCAATCGATGTGTAAATGCATTATTGAGGTACTGCAACAGGAAGAGGCGCCCACGTCGCGTTAAAATTTTTTGAAATGCATTTAGCTATAGAAGACACACAACAGATCGGCATTAATAGAAGAATTAGTCAAAGAGAGATTCTATTTGGCCTTGGAAGCTATTCTCAAAAATTAGGAAATATTAATTTCGTAGTTAATATTAATAATAAAGGACTCTCCTATCTTACACTTTCAGAAGATACAGTTCCAGGTGCTAAAAATAAAGAAGAAAAAAAAATAGTAATATATGCTAGTATTACTGGAAATAAATTAAAAAACATGTAGCTGACAATGTTGAGAAAAATAATGAGTAATCAGGATATAAAAATAAGGATCTACAAGAATAAATTAAAGACACTGAAAAATAAAGAATAATTATGGAAACCAAAAAGAACTGACAAACTAGAAAGTAAACGCAAACAATATTTTTTTATATGAAGTGATATTCAGAATAAATACGGAAAATTCCATTTAAAAACTTTCTGCATGTATTCGTTCTAGTTCTACTGTTTCAGAAATATTGAATTCGAATATTCTTGAATGTGCCATCGCCACAATTTTATTTTTATTATGATCTCTGTGCGTCTCAGTTAAGACCAGGCCACGGTAAAAGTCGTTTGTATATTTATGCTCCAACTTTTACCAAGAACACAATTAATTATTTTATGAGAAATCAATCGCAAAAAATCGTCAATATGATACGGATTCTTTTGTGATGATCAGTGTTATAATACAGGGTATTTCCGAAATGTTCTAAAATATTTGAAAGGGGGATTGCTCGAGACTTTTTATGAAAAAATGGAAAAATATTTTAATTTCTTTGTGTAATTTATGTAATCCTCATTCAAAACCTGACATAAGATATTTTAGCACTGAAATGAATGTCGCAAGCAATTTTTATTATTTTTATATAGTCGTATTATTCGGAAGTTCTTGCTGAAAGAGGCCTACCAACGATGTTTTTTTCTTTGAAAACGTACCAGTCCCTTATAAATGGTAATGGACTTGTGTGGATATGTCCGAATATGACAAGGGTCTTCCTAGTTAACGTTCGGCTTACATGCGATTAATTGCCGTTTGCTAAACCATAACAAAAATGCAGTCGAGTTATTTCTTCATTTGTAAATGCAACCATAATAAAAAATAAAGTAGAGCAGACGATTTTCTTGAGATAAAATTAAAAGCCAATCGATGTTATTCGCCAAAAGCACGGACAAAAAGTTTGTAATTTGGTAAAATCGATAAAAAAGAAACATTTAATGCCAAATAAATAATTTTCAAAGCTATTGGCGATCATAAAATATTTTCAATAAAATATCATTTTAGATATTAAACGAAGCTTAAAAAAATTCAAAATTAAAAATATTAGCGGTCTGCATAGTTTTCGAAAATATAATATGAATAGATTGCTAAAACGTACGCCCGTGAAGAAGCGATTATTTATTGTTTACATTTAAGAATAAAAACATGCTGTTTTTAAGATAATTAAAAAAATGAAAATTTGATCATATCGTATTATATTTCAAACAACTATAAAAAATGGCATTTTCCTCTTAACTAGAACTGTAAATGAAAAATGCCATGTCAGATATTGAACAAGATTAAAAAGTACTCACAAGATTAAAAATACTAGTGGCCTTACATAGTTTTTGAAACAAATTATTTGGAGGATATTGCCTAAACTATCCCCCTCGTAAAGCTATTAAATTTTTGTTTGCACTAAAATATGCACTATAATAAGCAATGTAATCGTTTAATGATTGAGAAAAAGAAAACTTTATGTTTTTAAATTAATTAAAAACACTGGAAACAAATTAATCTTAAACACTTCAACGCTTACTACGAGATTTTGTTGATCATTGCACTGTTATCGTATTGTTACGTTTTTCCCGTGGGTTCTAACAAAATTACAACTTGTACTATTTTAAACTAATACTCTCTTTATTCTTTATCACTTTATACAATTAAACACACTAAACAACTTTTATAAGTTTACAACTAATAGCTCTTTAAAATTCAACACTCAATAATTAACTAATACAACACGCGTTCTGCCCGCTATTTATATCCAGTCTAAAATATATCGCGAATACTCCGGACGGTTTGAGAATCGGGACTTCTCCAAACCGTGGAGAAGTCCCGATTCTCAAACTAAAAACAAGATTGACTATATCATAAGCAACGAAAGATATATCATAACAGACGTCACGACCTTAAATAAGTTTGATCTAGGAAGCGACCACATACTCGTTAGGGCGACAGACAGTTCTATTAAATGTGAAACAGGAAAAAAACAAATTAACATATCCTAAAAGGTTTCCCACTTTATCGGAATTACAAAAACACAAGGACGATTACCAGAAAGATTTAAACAAAAAACGTTTACCAATAACGAAATTGGAATCAATGACTATAAACGAAGTAGAACACAAAATTAGAACGGACATCAAGACGGCAACGAAAAGACTTTGCCACAGTAAAAAATCCCAGAACCCCAAAATATCAACACAGACACAAAACAAAAAGAAGAAATATGAAGAAGGGCACAACAGAATACTTGGAACTAAATAAGAATATTAGAAAGAAAATAAGAGAAGACACGAGAAACCACAACACGGAACTTGTAAGGAACACAATAGTGAATAACAGAAATATGAAAGTTTTGAAAGCAAATAACTCAATCGGAAACACACGGATACTCCAACTGAAAAATGAACAAGGCCTAATAAAATGTGAAAAGCAGGAAATTATCGTAAGTAATTGCACAAGTGCATCAAAATCACCGATAATTTTGCATGACAGCGTGTTGTCTAAAAACTGCATGAATTCATTTTCATATTTTGGAGAAAGAGCCTGACACCGAAGGTGGAGGGCTCTTTTTCCAAAATATGAAAATGACCGAATGCAGTTTTTCTAAGACAACACGCTCGAATGCAAAATTATCTGGTTATTTTGATGCACGAGTGTAATTCGGGGGAATATTTCCCGAATAAGAACATGGTTTAAAAAAATATATTTTTATTCTTTTTTTAATACAAAAACGTACATGTAACTGTAAACAAAGTAAAGAGACGCAAACATACGATTTTTTTAATCCGAAACGAGGCATTTTTAATAATATATATTCACTTGACTTTGACGTTATTTATAAATTGTGGCTGTCATCGTAATTTTACAATGGAATTACCATAGATACGTACGATGCAATTATCGCTGTGCTCTTTCGGTTTCTACAGTGCAATTATCGCTGTAATTTTCGGAGAACTGCACTCCTCTAATGTGATTTTTTATACATGAGGGAAATATTCGAGATAATCGAAAATTTCTATAAATCTTTGTACTCTTCCAAAAATGTAAAACCACAAAACTTAAGATACTTACAAGTCCCAAAAATTTTGGCTCTGAAGACCTGCCTGACATAACAGAAGATGAAATTGTACTGGTTTTTTCTCAGATGAAAAATGGGCGTGCCCCCCGGAGAGGACGGTATCACCAAGGAAATGCTGCAGATAGGAGGAACTGCTGTAAACGAGTTGTTGACAATTCTTTTTAATAGATGTCTGCAAAGTGGAACGTTTCCTGATGACTGGAATAAAGCTCAGGTTGTTACATTGCACAAAAAGGTGATAGACTAAATATAGAAAATTATCGACCCATAAGCCTCCTATCTCATCCATATAAATTGTTTACCAAAATTATCACCAACAGACTATCCAACAAATTTGACAGTTACCAACCGCCAGAGCAAGCTGGGTTTCGCAAGTGGTATGTCACCATAGAACAGATACAAAGCATTAAAACACCTGTAGAAAAATGCAACGAATACAACATCCCTCTATACCTAGCTTTTATTGACTGTAATAAAGCTTTGACTCCGTCGAACTCTGGGCCATATTCCAAGCCATGGATATCGCAAGCATAGAGAGCAGATACAAGGACCTAATTAAAAACATTTATGCCAGAGCAACTTTGCAAATAAAACTAGAAGATGACCTAACAACGAATATGATAGAGGTCCATAGAGGAGTCAGACAAGGAGACACCATTTCGCCAAAGCTCTTTAGGATGTGTTTAAACAGCTCAACTGGGATAACAAAGGGATTAACATCCACGGTCGATATTTAAACCACCTCCGCTTTGCGGATGACATCGTCTTGATTAGTAGCGACTTGGTAGAAATAAAGGAAAACTAGCTTCGGAAAAAGTGGGCCTAACAATGAACGTAGCAAAGACAAAAATTTTAACCAACGACACAACTCGAACAATAATAATAGGGGACAAATCGATTGACATAGTCAACGAATACGTATACCTGGGACATACAATAAAACTCGGGATGGAAAACCAACAAGCAGAAATCAGAGAATAATTGGTATGACTTGGGCTGCCACAGGAAAATTAGGCAACATAGTAAAGAATAAATATATCCCGATCAACCTTAAAACCAAGGTCTTTAATAGCTGCGTCCTACCGGTTATGACTTACAGATTAGAAACAACAACACTGACAATTAGAGCAGCAAATAAACTTAGAACAACACCACGCGCAATAGAGAGGCTTATGCTTGGAATTAGTCGTCAGGACCACATCCGCAATGAGGAAATACGCCTTCAAACAAAGGCAGAGGACGCGATCAAGCGAATAGCGATGCTAAAATGAGCCTGGGCGGGTCATGTTGCCAAATAAGACGACACAAGATGGACGAGGCGCATAAACAATGGAGACCTAGATTACAAAAAAGAAGCGTAGAGCGACCTCCCAAACGATGGATCGATGACATCAAAGAGACAGCAGGCACAAACTGGTATCAGAGAGCAAGAGATCGAGACAGATGGAAGGAGCTTGGAGAGGCTTATGTCCAGGAGTGGATAGTGAAGGGCTGCTGAAGAAGAAGAAGACTCCGGACGGTGTGAAAACACCACAGCTCCTGAATATTTCTCGGCCGGCGATGATTCATACGAAAGAATGTAGACGCGACAAGGCTAGTTCTATAGGGTAGCACAAAAACATTCGGATGATCTTTAGCCGTGACATTGCCTCCCTCTTAAACCTGATCGTCCCGATCAGCTACTTCATGTCCGTGATATGCTTTGAGCCTGTCGAGGTGGACAACTTTCAGCTTGCTTCGGGGGCTACGTTGAATTCTATACACCACGTCATTAATTCTTTCGATGACTGTATAAGGCCCTTCCCATACTGGCGTTAGCTTGGGAGATCTTCTTTTCTTCATTTGCGGATTATATAACCATACTTTATCGTTCATTTGAAATCGTATAGAATTAGCTTTGAGATCATATCGTGTCTTCATTCGGTCACTGGCTTTCTCCGTATTTTCTCTGACTAATTCATGGATGTATAGTAACTTTCCTTAAGAAAGTCCGCGTAGTCTTGAATTTCCATATTCTGGTTGTCTGGCGTTCCGAATAATAGGTCACAGGGCAAACGAAGTTCTTTTCCAAATAAAACCATGGCCGGTGTTAGTCCTGTCGTGTCATGGACTGCTAATCTATATGCCATCAAAAATTGTTGTTGGTCCCAATCTTTCTGATGTTCATGTACGACCTTTGACAAATGTTCTTCAATGGTCTTGTTAAACATCTCGACCATGCTGTCTGATTGTAGATGTAAGGCTGTAGTCCGTGTTTTATGGATGTTGAGTAAATCACAGACTTTCTGGAAAATCTTGGATTCGAAGTTGCCTCCTTGATCTGAGTGCAGCTCTAATGGAACACTAAATCTGCAGAATAGGTTATTCACGAGGGCCTCTGCTATGGTATGATTGAGGATCGCAAATACTTCAGGCCATTTACTGAAGTAGTCAATTGTCACTAAAATGTACTTGTTACCATTATTTGTTTCTGGAAAAGGGCCAGCTACGTCAATGGCGATACGTTCAAACGGTAGGCTCACATTATACTGTTTCATTTCCCCCCTAGATCTTGTTTTGGGTCCTTGACTTGCGGCACAGGTTGAGCACTGCCGACACCATCATTTCACATCCTGACAGTAGTTGACCCAGTAAAATCTGTCGCGGATCTTGTCGATCGTTTTGTTAACTCCGAGATGAGCACCAGACTTTCCATTATGAACTTCTTCCAGACCTTCTGATATCTTCCTCCTTGGTACCACTAACTAATTACTTTTCCATCGGCGCGTTCCCAGGCTCGTTTAAGAAGTCCATTTTCCACTACCAGGGAGTCACACTGAGCCCATAGAGTTTTAAAAGTAAATCCTTTAGTTGAAATATCTATCCAGCTTGGTCTTGGTTGATGTTCTTCTTTACCTTTTAGCAGTAGTGCTATTTCGCCATTCCCAAGCTGATCCTTTTTAAGTTGCTCTGTGGTCCACTGCTGATCAACCTCAAACTTCATTTGCCTAATGGGAGTAATTCCTTCTCCTTGATCTATTCTTTGGCAATGCTTACAATTAGCCTAGAATTGTCCTCTCATGGTCTTCTGGATAAAGCATCTGCATTATTATCCAATCTCCTTGCCCTGTGCTTAACCTTAACGTTAAATAGTTGTAACTTTTCAAGCCACCTGACTACCTGTAATTCAGGCTGTTTCATATCCAAAAGCTATTTAAGTGCTGCATGCTCAGTCCTTATTAGAAATTCTTGTCCATACAGATATTGATGGAAATGCTCAACAGTTCAATGCTAACACAAACTTTCCTTTTTGCTCCGGATATCCCAATCTTGGACTAGGACATAGAGCCGCTTTTAATTTCCTGAACGCAAAACCACAATTATGTTTCCAGTTATAATTTGCTCGTTCTTCAGTGAGCTTATGTCGAGGTGCAGTTATATTTGCAAATCCTTTGACGAATCTTCGGTAGTAATCCAAGGAAGCTTCGCAGTTCGTGTTTGTCACGAGGACGAGGCCAGTCTTTGATGGCTGTAATCTTTCTTTGGTCGGTTTGGATTCCCTCTGACGACACGACATGCGCGAGAAATTCAGACTTTTGTTGAAAAAGAGTACATTCTTTGGATTCAGTAACAGCTGAGGATTTTGGATTCTAGTAAAAGCTTCCAGCGGATTTTGTAGGTGCTCTTCAAAAGTTTTTCCCATTATCATTATATGATCAAGGTAGACTAAGCATGTCTTCCAATTAAGGCCTCGTAGAACAACTTCCATACGACGCTCAAAACATCGTCAAACATTTTGTTTACTAATGTGGTAATCTCTTGCTGCTTCGTCGCTGGTAACCTGCGAGGATGCTGCCATATGGGGTTAGCATTTCCGGAATCGATTTTAAGTTCTATGATGTTCGTTCTTCCAACATTGCTATTTTTCCTTTCAAAGGCTGTGCTCTGCTCTTTGATAAATTGTGTACCACGACTTCTGAAAATGTTCTAGGAGTTCCGTAGGTGATGTTGCTTCTGACCGCGTTTCACAAATCGTTACCCACTAGCTCGCAAGTGGTTATTTATTACATGTCCTTTATTGATGTTGATGGAATTGGATGAAATATTTGCTATCTTTATTGGTATTTCGCTGTCTGTTTTGACTAGTGTTTCGCCTACAAGGTGTTTGCAAGGCAAATCGTTGTGCTGGATAAGTCCGATGCAGCCTCCAAAATTGTTCTCCAATTTCCCAAAAATTATCTGCTCGGTATTTCCGCTTATTCTGACAGTACATGCCGTCACTAATTTAGTCGGTGTGTCATCATCTGTTTTGGTAAGGATGGTCACTCTTCGGTGCCAAATTTCAGAAGGTTAATTTTGTTGTCAAAATGGAATACATGTTGAGCGATTCTCATCTTAGCTTTTTAGACGACTAAGTTTCAATTGGTTGAATATCAGGAAGTTTTAGGAATAAATATTATTAATCGAATGGGAACAAAATCAGGAAAATGGGTCTGACAATGTGACTCAGCACATAAAAATCAGAAACAAAAAACCCAATCTAACCCAAATAAATAGCAATTATTTATTAATGGAGTGAGTGTAAGAGATTAGTAAAAAGATTAAGGGGTGATAGAACTTATCAAAATAAAACAAAATTGTTCTAATAAGCACCGGTTCCAAAATGAGGCTAGAGAGCGCTTTGAAAAGTTGATTGAATATAAATAAAATCGTTTTTCACATCTCTTAAAAAGCTTAATCAATATACAAAATATTTTTGGTTGTATACACAGTGAGTGTTAAAATTACGACAACAAATAAAAAATACGATTTTCAAAGACACTAGTAATCAATGCATCAATACAGATTTATTAAATTACCAAATATTTAATTGGAAACATTTTAAAAAATAAGAAACTAAAGAATGAAAAAACAATTTGAATAACAAGTTTGCACACTTACAAAGTCATCTGTAAATACGGCCACTATTGTTATCAAAAAAGTACTGACCTACGCCAGTCATTAAGAAATGGCTGGACTGCGTGATGGCCAATTAGAGAGTTCAGTATTAACAGGACAATTTTTTTAAAATATAGCACTATTATTCAATGGTATATCTCCTATTTCCTATTCCTGTGGAGCATGTTGATAGGATTCTTTAGCAGAACTCTGCTTCGGTAGGCATAAAAATAGTCTTCTTTTTCCCAGCATCCACTGAGGGAAAAATGCTCAACGAGCTAATCATTTTGCAAGTACCAGAATAAAGAATAAAATTTTCATCCGTAGATTACATTTTTGGAATTCATTCCCATATTTTAGATCTGCTTAGCGACCTGAGGAAAAGTTTACAGAATAAACATTTCTGTAAACTTTGCCCGAGGTAACTGTCTACGCGTTTCTCTTTAACATTTGGAATCAGTTTTAACAATATTTTTTTTATACTTCTTTGATAAAGTGAATTTTGTATTCCTGTTTGCTTCAATAGAATAGCCTTTGATTATCTTCTGTAATTTTCACATTATACATGGCAGAGAAGAATGCATCGCAAACATTCAAAATTTATAAGCATAAGGTATTTCTTCAAAACTTTTCTCACAGTTATGAATTGTGCCAATTTGCTTCACTAACCGTATTGAAAATTAATAGATTAAGGCAGAGATCAGTATCAGGATTCTAAAAGTAAATCGAAACGTCTCAAAAACTAATCAACTTGAAATATTGCCACAACCAATTTATATGAAAATTATATCCAATTGGTAAACGTCATATATCAAAAAAATGCATCACATATACATAACAAAATTCCATGAATAAACGTAGATATAGCTCATTCAACTCCGGTGTCTAAATGTTTCGTGATACACAATCTTTTTACATCCCATTATCATTCATAATCTGTCACGTATAATATACGACGAGCCTTAAGGATAGTACACGCGCCTATGAAGTTGAAAATTTGTAATAGTATTATTTTTAGTATAAACAATATAGCAACTCGATGTATCATAAATAAACGTAAACCTACAAAACGCGTGGGTTTCTTAAACAGTCTGATACAAACCGCTTTTGATCGGTTAGGCAATCTATTGCAGTATAATATAAATCAAACTTGCATAGATAATGTATCTGGATAAAAACAATTAGCGTAGGAACGTGTTCAGTGGGTTAGATTAGCCAAATTGGCGTATTCTCAGTATTCTCACGATCGCAACTAACTAAACAATTATACAACGCCGATGTACTGTGACAACAGCATGACGTAAAAGGCGCAGTATAAAATGAAAATGGTAACCACTACCATCGACCAAATTTATTCCACTACGAACTATATCTGATACGTACCAATTTACAGTCGTTATAAATAATATGTTATCTTACCGCAGCATTAATCTTCTACCATGGGCGTCGGTTAGGGGGTTTTTGCCCTTCCCCTATATTGCCTAAATAGATTGCCGAATATTTCCTGTAGCTCGCTGATGGCGTTTATTATTCGAACTATTTTGTCAGCATATAGTAGATTGGGTCTTTATCATATTTTTTAGAATGTAACCGCAAGTGCAACTATAAATAATTAATAGGACAGTACGTGGTACTGAGGCGGGATTGAATTGAAATAGTACCATTTTGTCGCGTTGTCCATAGCATCCTTCATTATCAAGTTTGTGTGGTGTCCTATTAATAATCCTATATATAAATAATTTTAGCACTTGTTTCGTCTTTCTTATTTTTTTCTACTTTTTGAATTTATATTTCAAACATCTCTTATATTTTATGTTATTGTTGTTTCTATTTTCTCTGAATCCATTTTCTGCTTATTTGTTAGCTTTCTCGTATTCTAGAGTTCTTAAAATAATTTAAAAGCCAACGTACCTTTTCAGTCTGACACTGCATTGAGTTTATGGCATGCTCTCATATTTCCAGCAGTTGTTTCCTCCTTTCTTCCTTCGTTACTTTCCTTAGTTTCAGGTTTCCAATATTCTTTTAGTATTTTTGTTATCTTTGGCTCTATTATTGAGTAATGTTTCTTAATTTTTCTTTAACATTTATTATAATATTATTATTTTCTTACTTATTTATATTTTGTGACTAGCAATTTGTGCTTTACCAACGCATTATCCTTAATTGTCATGTTTGCATCATCTATCTGTTTAGTGCTCTACATAATTCGATGTGCATACTGTCTATTATTTTCGGAACTTGTTTCTTCTTCCTTATTTTATCTTCTGCCTTAAGACAGCTTCCTTTTCATGCTTTTAATATTCTTATTAGTTTAGACTGTATTAGTGATTTGTTTTTATTATATTTCTTATTAGTTTGTTAACTAACATCTAGCACTTTGTCGCTACATTCTCAAATGTTTCTTTATTTTTATGTTTGCATCATCTATGTTCTTATTCTAGCATCTGTTCTTTTTTTTTAATTTTATTGTAGCTTTTTATTTATCTAAGTTTGATTCTAGTTTGCTGCCTAGCAACTAATTCCTAGCCGATATTTTGTCAATTGCTTCTTTCTTGATTTTCATATTGCCTGGTGCTCTACCAATAAATAATTCAATCTATAAAATGTCTGTTATTTTCCTCACTTGTTTCATCTTTCGTATTTCATCTCTTTCCTTCGACCAGCTTCAGTTTCAGGCTAGTAATATTCTTATTATTTCGGAGTGTGTCATTCAGTTATGATTTGTGATTTTTTCCTTATAATATCTACGTGTTTCTCTTCCTTATTACTTTGCTTACTAACAACTAGTACCTTGCCGTTCTTTGTTTCTTTATTTTTAATATCATTTTTGCGTATTCTTTCTTCGGTTTATGTCACTGCTGTAACTACTTGCAGTCATTATAAATAATATGTTATCTTATCGATGTATCATTGGTCTACCATGGGTGTCGATTAGGGGCTTCTTGTCCTTTCCCTGATATGCCCTGCGTGTTTAGTTATATTTTTGTGATTTCTTTTTAACGATAAAACGCTTCTTCTGCTTCTTCTTTTTTACATCTAAGTCATTTATTCAGAATGTTCTATAGGGTCTAAGTTTTATTGCGACGTGCATTCCTAGCCAATCTTCCATTAGATTGGTGGCCTAAAGGATTCTGAATTCCAGCGGATTTGCTTTCCAGAATAATGTGGATACGTTACCCATTAAGGGAAATATGGATACCTACGTTACCCTTTAGATATTCTTTATCATAATCTCTATCTTCTTCATCTAATATTATAATTTATAACACAATTTTGTCTTATGGTGTCAGGTCGTATTTAAATGAAATATTAAAGAAGTTACAGACGCTGAGCAAATGTTTGTTTCGGATTTATTGTCATGCCCTTTAAGGTTTTGCACATAATCATTATTACGGGATATGATCTCATTTTTCAATTTTTGATTTACGCGCCATTAGGCTCTATACTTTCTGTTATTTTTAGCACTTGTTTCATCCTTCTTATTTTTTCTACTTTTTGGGTTTCTATTGCTGACATCTCTTATACTTTTTGATTGTATTATTGTTTCCTTGTATTTTATCGGATTCTATTTTCTGTTGGTTTGTTGCTTTTAATTCTTTTAGATTGTTTTCATAACTTTTTTTTAATCGTTTGTTGACTAGCAACTAGTACCTTGCCGCTGCCTTCTCCATTGTTTCTTTATTTTCGTGTTTGCATAATCTATTCCTTATTTCAGCATCTGTTTCA
>MU182057.1:225979-237787 GCA_016904865.1 Pissodes strobi
TCTTCTAGATTTTTATATATATTCTTGATCTTCATTCTCATTAGTTTGCCGATTAGCAACTAGTTCCTAGCCGATAATTTGTCCATAATTTCTGTGAGCTCTTCTTTCTTACTAGCAATTAGTACCTTGCTGATGCATAGCACATTGTTTCTTTCTTTATAATATCATGTTTGTCATCTTTCTGGTGCCGCTCCATTGTTTCTTTATTTTCGTGGTTGCATAATCTATTTTTTATTTTAGCATCTCTTTCAGACTTCTTATATTCTTATTATTTTTTACTGTATTGTTGGTTTTATTCTTCTAGATTCTTTCCATATCTTCTTTTTTACGAGCTTGTAGTACCTTGTCGCTGCCGTGTCCAGTTTTTTTTTATTTTCATGTTTGCATAATCTATTCCTTATTTCAGCATCTGTTTCAATCTTCAAATATTCTTATTACTTTTGATTGTATTCATGCCTTTTATTCTTCTAGATTTTTATATATATTCTTGATCTTCATTCTCATTAGTTTTCCGATTAGCAACTAGTTCCTAGCCGATAATTTGTCCATAGTTTCTATGAGCTTTTATTTATATCTTGCGGTAATTTTTAGCACTTATTTGAGTATTTATTTCTTCGGTTTTAGGTTTCTCCCATCTTTAATATTTCAAACTGTGTTTTTCTTGGATTTCCTTCCTTATTAGTTTGAAGACTTTCTCGAATTTCTCTCGAATTAATGTTGTATACGTTTCCCTATTATTTCAGCAGTATTATAATTATTAGCTTAATGCCCTTTAATCGTCTGTATTTTTAGTTTTTTTTTAGCTTGGTAGAAGTTACTGAACGTAAATGTCAAGACCCTGTGCTTTACTTTTTATTTATAATTTGTGACTAGCAATTAATGTCTTGCCAACACATTATCCATTGCTTCTTTATTATCATGTTTGCATCATCTTCCTTTTTAGTGCTCTACCTAATTCGATGTGCAAACTGTCTATTATTTTTTTAATTTATTCCTTCTTCCTTATTGTAACATCTGCCTTAGTTCAGATTCGGCTTCAAGTTTTTAATATTCTTATTTTTGTTTTTTATTTTATTTGTTATTCATTCGTTGACTAACAACTAGTGCATTGCCGCTATGTTGCCCATTGTGTCTTTATTTTCATGTTTGCATCATCTATTCCTTCTTCCAACATCTGTTTTAGACTTTTAATGTCCATACTATTTTTTACTGTATTGTTGCTCTTTATTTTTCTAGATTGTTTTCAATTCAACTTCTTTTTTATTAGTTAGTTGACTAATAGCGAGTACTTTGCCGCTGCCTTCTCCATTGCTTCTTTATTTTCATGTTTGCATAATCTATTCCTTATTCCAGCATCTGTTTCAATCTTCAAATATTCATATTACTTTTGACTGTATTGTTGTCTTTTATTCTTCTACATTTTTATATATATTATTGATCTTCATCCTCGTTACTTTGCCGATTAACAACTAGTTCCTAGCCGATAATTTCTCTATGGTTTATGTGAGCTTTTCTTTCTTATTACTTCCTTTACGGGCAATTAGTACCTTGCCGATGCATAGCACATTGTTCCTTTATTTATAATGTCATGTTTAGTTCATCTTTTTGGTGTCTTATTCATAATTTTCGATAATTTTTAGTACTTATTTGATTATTTTTTTTATTCGTATTTAGACTTCGCCATCTTTAATATTTCTAAATGTGTTACTGAATTATATTTCTTTAATTCCCTTATATTTTCTTGGATTTTCTTTCTTATTTGTGTGTATACTTTCTGGAGTTTCTCTCGAATTGATGTTCTATACATTTCCCTATTATTTCTGCAGTATTATAATTATTAGCTTAATGCCGTTTAATCGTCCGTTTTTTTAAATTTTTTGGCTTCTGTTGTTGATCTCGTTTGTCAATAGGGATACTTATATTATAATATTAACTAATTTGGAAGAATTTACTGAACATAAACATCAAGCCCCTGTGCTTTCTTTTTTATTGATAATTTGTTACTAACAATTAGTGTCTTGCCAACGCATTGTCCATTGCTCCTTTTTTATCACGTTTCAATCATCTTTCCTTTTAGTGCTCTATTTAATTCGATGTATAAGCTGTCTATTATTTTCGGAAATTGTCTCTTCTTCCTTACTTTATCATCTTCCTTAGTCGAGCTGCGGCTTCAAGTTTTTATTATTCTTATTATTTTGAACTGTATTAGTGATTTGTTTTTTATTGCATTTCTTATTCGTTTATTGACCAACAACTAGTGTCTTGCCACTGTATTTTTGATTGTATCTTTATTTTCACGTTTGCATCATGTATTCCTTATTCCAGCATCTGTTTCAAACTTCTAATATTCTTATTTACTATTACTACTATTCTCATTGCTACTCTAACCGGCAATTTATCCATAGTTTTATCAGCTTTTCTTTCTTATTAATTCCTTTACTAGCAATTAATACCTTGCTGATGCATAACACATTGTTCCTTTCTTTATGATATCATGTTTCTGGTGTCTTATTTATAACTTGCGGTATTTTTAGCACTTATTTGAGTATTTACTTCTTCGTTTTAGGTTTCTCTCATCTTTAATATTTAAAAATGTGTTACTGATATATGTTTGTTTAATATTCTTATATTTTCTTGGATTTTCTTTCTTATTTCTGCAGTATTATAATTATTAGCTTAATGTGGCTTAATGCCCTTTAGTAGTCTGTGTTTTTAAATTTTTTAGCTTCTGTTATGGTCTCGTTTGTCAGGGATACTAAGTTATATTATAATATTGAGTAATTTGGTAGAATTTACTTCAAGCCCCTTTGCTGGTGTAACACACAAAAAAATTATTGCACTGTCGACTCTTATTACATATCTACGAGGTCTGTTAGACCATACGTCTAATAGATACAAAATTACAGATCTCAAACTTAGTAGCACTGAATAGAGCGAATTACCCGGGAATTACCTACAACTAAGTTTTTAAATAATATTCTTTTAGGCTCTCAGTTACCAAAGCGAGACATTTACCTCCATTTTTCCTACACACCCCACATTTTTGAAGACTTTTCTTGTCAAAAAGAGAGATACTTAAACCTAAAAATAATAATATAATATAATTACAATATTAATTACAATATCTTGCTTCTTCATTATGCGATCCATTAAAGATAACGCAATTAACACGTATCACAAGAAACAGGTAATTTAATGGTATGTCGTTTAACTGATTATTTACCATTACATTTTATTAGACACTAAAAGGATTTTTACGCGCAATTTCAGTTTTTACACTATTGATATTAACCTTTAAAACTAGCCATTTGCACGTCTCGTCTGTAAAAAGACTGATTATGTATCTATCATAATTTTTCAAATTTTACTCTCCACTTAATAAGTTAGTATAATATTTGAGGGTGAATGCAATAAATCTCAAAAGATATCAACCATGATAGTTTGCTGCTATTGGTGAATTACTTTACCTATTTTATGGTTTGATTTTATTTAGAACCATTGAAGTGTTGACCATGGTTAAAAATCTACCTGCAGTTGGGATTTATTTATGGCCTTAAGAACCTTCTTTTATAGATGATATACTGCTAAGTGGTGGGTCTAAAGCACTTCTAAAAATCAAATCAATTAACTAGAGGGCAGTGGCGTAACTAGAACAAAATGCGGTGAAGGCAAACGAGGAATTCTTCTCTTGCCATCTTGTCTAATATTTAATCAAAATTTATTTTTTCCGTAATTTTGTACTCAATACTGCGTGGGGCTATACTAGAGAGTCATGGAGGCTCGCTTAAAATCTTTAATAAACTTTAGCTGCTCTCCTCTCCCATGATTCAGAGGTAACTGGTATTGTCAAAAATAGTCTTAGCGCGTCATATGTACATTGGGATTATATATTCTTCAATAATGTTCAGAATGTCTGAGCAACTCGCCGCCTCAAGATTTGGAAGGAGTAATAATTGTGCATGCGATTGAAGATTTATTAGTTCTAAGTGAAACTCATTAGCAGCCAAATTTTGACTATATTTAAAAGCCAGATCAGCAGCGTTCTTTTAGGTCAGATGAAGATAAAGATGCTAACGAGTTTCCTAACAGAAATTGAAAATATTTTGCGACTGCTTCTAAAGATTGAAATTTACATGAAAATTGCTCATTGAGCGTATCTAGAGATTCCAAAATTTAAATTTCAGTTGGACTGGACTACCCCTATAGTAATTTATGCTGCTCATGTGCAATCTCTGTTTGTTTGGAAAATCGACCAAAATCGAATCTACAACATGAGTTGCACACTGCGAACTCCTAATGGGTAAATAGTACTTGAGAAGTGGTCTAACCAAGTAATAATATAAAAGTCTAACCCACACCCCTATTGATTTAGATGCTATGTCCGACGTGTACGGTCAGAAAGATCATGAGAAGTCAAAACACTACCTAGATCTCTAAATTTGATCTCTGTTGACAATGGTACCTGGCTAATGTGATACTACACAGGATTGCGCGGCTTAGAAAAGCATGCCACTTTACATTTCGCAACGACCTATCAAGGTCAGACTGTAGACTGATGCAATCGTCAATAGTTGACGTACTGGCGAAACACAATAAATTACTATTTACAAAACACTTGACAAAATCGTTAACGAAAACGGTAATAATCAGAGGTCCCAAGTGAGATCTCTGAGGAACACCAGAGTGACAACCTGGCACAAGCAGATGCATAATCAGCAATCCAACACAAGAGCGGGTCCGATACTTTCAATCCCTTCAGCTTGCTCAGTAAGGTTAACCCTGTCGAATTCCTTAAAAAATCAGTGCGAATGGAATGAATCACCACATTATTTTCAAGAGCAGCAAGAAGATAAGCAATAAATGAAACTATGTTTAATTTGGTTGAGCTCCTCGGACGAGAACCAAACTACTGTTCACTCAAACTGGAAATTGGGATTATATAGACATCCTTCCAGAAGGTAGTAAAATTGTCCTACATTCAATGAAGCGTTAAAGATTTTACATGGAGGATGAGCCAGCATAAAAACATGGATGAATACTATCTGGTCCAGACATTAAATCCGCTCATCTCACTTTAGATCTCAAGAACCGTGTCAATCAACATCTTCACCCACACACCCCTCGTCGAATGCCATAGGATCTCCCTTTAGTTTTTGTGCCACTGTCTTAAAAAAATGATATTAAGATATGGCAGTCACGGAGATGTATAGTGCTTGTCACGGTAGAAGGTTGGATTTATCAAAACTCGCTGGAATAAACAGCGTTAGCTAGCAAAGAAGCTAGCAAACAGCCAATTCGGGTCCTCCCTGCACTACATTATTATTATAAAACATTTCGGAGAGCATCTCATTGTCTTTGCGTTTGGAGTTTATGGAATTCCAAAAACCTTGAATGTTATTTATTTATTTATTTGTTTATTTATTTATTTATTGGTGCTAAAAGTGCAATACTCATACGCAAGTCAATTCAATATGTAATCAAAAAAGAAAAATACAATTAAAAAAAACTTACAGCAATACAGCCAATACATCTAGAAGCTTGAACACACAAAATAACATAAAAACAATTCACAGAAGGTCATCAAAACCGGACCGAGGACAGTCCTCGAGTGAAAAGAAAGCATTTTTAATCAAAAATTATTTGACTTTGAGCTCAAATGAATTAAGCGGCGGATCCTTGACGCAGACCGGCAAGGCATTAAAGAATTTGATGCCGTAGTAGGACACCCTACTTCGAGACCTAGAAAGCCATAGATACGGTGTCAGCAAAGAGTGGATATTTCTGGTGTAGTGTTAATGAGTATCAGCATGAGTCATAAACCTGGATAGGTTTATGAGTCATAAACCTGGATAGGTTAATGACTAGTAATTGATGATCAATGATGATTCAGATTCCGACACAAAGTTCGAGTAGCTAGTCCGAGATTTTTTTTTTATGGCAGTGGCACACACACTAAAGGCAGATCCTATGGCGCTCGACGAGCGGTGTGTGTGCGAAGATGTTGCTTGACACGGTTCTTGAATAGTTGTAGGTTGTAATTAGTGGGAAACAGATGTCCTGGGAGTGAGTTCCACAGTGATGCAGTGCGCCAGACAAAGGAGTTCTTGTAAAGCGATGTTCTAGGTGTTTCCAGTTGTACGACGAACCGGCGCGCTCTTGACGTCTGTCGTGACCGCCTGACAGGAGTTGTCAGGGGCGGGATGAGGCGGACCAAGTCCTGGGAACATCTGCCGTGAAAGTATCTGTAAAACAGAGACATCTGTGACATCATGTCTGCGGTGTTCCAGACTATCCAGATTCCGGGTCAACTCCGGGTCGCCGACGAGACGCACAGCTCTCTTCTGAATGGAATCCAGCAGCTTTAGGGTGTGCTTTGGTGCGGCACCGCAGATATGTGAGCAATATTATAAGCACGGTCTTATTTGCGCTTTGTAGAGCAAGAGCAATTGCTGCGGTATATAGAGTTTTTTGTTGCGAAATAGCGCACCAAGCTTCTGGGAGGCTGATTTTGCGATGTTAGCAACGTGGTCATGCCAGGACATATTACTGTTGACCGTGACACCCAGCAGTCCGATTGACGAGGATGAAGGAATGGTCGATCCTGCCATAACGATCTCAGGGCCCGCTGTATTGGCCCTCTTGGTAAACGTTCCTGCGTGGGTCTTTGCTGCATTGAACTGGACCAAATTTCGGTCTCTCCAAGTTTGAACTTTCTCCAGGTCTTGATTTATTGCCGTAATCTGCTCCTGTCTGCGGTGATGAGTCTCAGTCGCTGGTAAGGGTTTTTCTGATCTAAAGTGGGAGACAAGGGTACTGTCATCTGCAAAACTGTAAACAGGATTATTCGTTTCGATCAGCAGGTCATTAATATAGATAAGGAACAGAGTTGGTGAAAGTATTGCGCCCTGAGGCACGCCCGCCTTGATGGTGAATGTGTCTGAGATGTGTCCATCAACTGCAACGTGCAGAGATCGGTTCTTAAGGAAACTGGCAAGCCACCAGCTGCAGAGAGAGGCCGGCAGTCCGAAGGACGGCAGTTTGTTGAGCAGTCCGTAATGCCAAACTCTGTCGAATGCCTTTGAAATATCCAACGCAGAGATGAAAGCTTACATTGTGCTCTTCGTCTTCTTCAAGTGTCGTCCCCGTTTCAAATGTTGGCAATCATCAAGGGTATTCGAAACTTAGATACTGCGGATCTAAATTGTGGATTTAAAGAGCAATTGGACCTTCTTGCAAGTTTCGTAGCCAGGAATATCATCTTCCCGGAATTTTTCCGTGCATTATATGTTCCAGATACTGTAATTTCCGGATATTTACAGTAATCATTACTTCTTTTTCTTCCCTTATCCTTTGCATAACAGCCACATTTGTAATTATGTCCATCCAACTTATTTTGGATAGAATCACGTCTCAAAAGCATGTAGTCTCTGTATCTCTGTTTTCTTTAGTGTCCAGCGTTCTACCCTATAAAAGAGCACCGAGAATAGATAGCATCTTAACAATCTTGCTTTCAAGTCCAACGTAGGGTCGCTGCTGCAGAATGCTCATCATCATAATGGTTGCTCTTGCCTGGTCTATTCGTGTTTTGATTTCTTCCGAGCAATCATTATTTTGATTCATCATAGTGCCTAATTATTTATATTTGTCTACTCTTTCGACCGTTTGATTTTCTAGAACAAGAGTTACGTTGGCATGAGTTTCCTTTGATATGAGTATAAACTTGGTCGTTTCGGCGGTTAAAGCCAGCCCGCGTTCTTCGCTAAATCTGACCACTATTTCTAGAAGTAACTGAAGATCGTCTAAGGAGGTTGCCATTGAAATTGTATCATCAGCATATCTGATGGTGTTTATTACCATTCTGTTTACATTTACTCCTCCGTTGCCCTTCTTGATGCATTTCTGATGATTGTTTCTGAGTAAATATTGAATAGCATTGGCGAAAGTACACATCCTTGTCTCACCCCTCGTTTTATTTGAATGCCGATTTGCTAACTGCTTTTTAATTAAAATAATGGGATGATTCTGATGTTTTTGTCACCCAAGTTTTTTTACCTGAGAATGTGCATAAGCCTCTCGTACCGCACTCTAACAAAGGTACACTGTGCTTTAAGCCTGTAAATCATCATAATCTTGAGGCAACCACGACGATCTCCACTTCTTGTGTGCCTTCATTCTTTCAAATACTAAAGTCTTGAGTACTAACGGATACCATCTTAGAAAATTTCTACTGCACAGCTTCTTAACAGGAACGTAACATAAATCATAATAGTATATTATTTTATATGGAGGAAAAGTGATACTTTTCATGGCGCGCTCGTGTTTAACAGCCGAACGGAGTGAGGCTGGTAATAGAGAGCAAGCCATGAAAAGTAACTTTTCCTCCAAATAAAATATGCTGTTTTTTCTTCAAATGTCGACAAAGTAATGCAAAAACATCTCTTTTTAATAGTAATAATATCTAATTATTATTAAAGATAAATGGGTTCGCAAGGCGGCTTAGGCCACGGTCGTAGGTGGCCTTGCTTAGACCGGTGTCGGTGAATGTAACATAAAGCTGTCAGTGGACACTGTCAACAATAATTAATTTTTTAAAATTGCATCTCCGATTGCGTGTTGATTCCGTATTGATAAGCAGTTATTGAGTAAGTTCGATTAAATAATAATCAATTTGTTCCTACATTAGTGATTTTTAGAAATGCAGTCACAAATTGAGTGATAAATACAAATTGTAGTTTAATAAATCTTGAGTTGTTGACGCTTATTTTGTTGTCTGTTTGTATTGTATCTATGTTGCTATGACAACACTTTTACCTCCGCCGGCGGAAAAGTGAAAAGTAAAGCTCCGGCGGAGGAAAAACGAAACTTCACGGCCGCCTACACAGTCGAGTAATGACGGATTTACTGACGTTTGAAGAAAAAAGATGTTTACCATATCTTCAACAGGCAGAAACTAAAGTAGATTTTCCCATCCGTACATTTCCAGCCTATCATTCAACCTACCATAGGTTATATGTATTAGCTTCCCTGGTAAACATTAGACATGACTCTAGTCATCTCTTAAGTGACCATACCTAAGTACTTACAGTACAAATGTCCCATTAACAAAACATGTATCAGAAAAGTGCATTCTACAGGGTGTTGAGGATTTTTTTTTAACCAATCTCACTCCAGAACTGGGTTAGTCTGCTATAATAACCATGTCAAATACCATCTTTATTTGGTGAAGGTATGGAGTTTTAACCCAGTTTCAGGGTTTGCGTTATTGTGGCAACTGTGTGTTTGTACCATGCTAACTTTTTATTACCTTCATTCTTTGTTTGCGTTCGGTTTAAATGCTATTACTGTAGTGACATTTATGTGATTGTTTTAGCAAGTTAGTTACGGGCGAATGTTGGATGTAGCTTCGATACATACGAGTACTTTAAAATGCGATATCATAATCATAAATTAATGTTTTGTATTCTATGCAGTTGACAAATAAGTAATCACATATCTAAAAACCGTTGTTTATTCTCTTAAGCTCTGCTATGGCATTAAAAAAAAGCTTCATACATTTTGCCCTTCCTTTCTTCAACATGATTTATTATCTTCAAAAAAAAATTATAAACATATTTCAGGTCTACTCGTACAGGTGTGTAATTCTTGTTACCTGGCCAGGTCTCCTAACGGTATTGCTAGCTCTGTGCTTAATAATATACATTTGTGCCTAATCCTTCAATTTACAATAAATATGCTGACCGTATATAAGAAAGGTACTATATCTTAACTCGGATAGGCTAGTCATCTTCTAATGAGCTTGCTACCTAAATTGGGCTGCACGTTAAATTTTTATTTCTTATTTTATCGCAGGCGTACTCAATATGATATTGGCTTTTTGCGCTATATGTCTGAAGGTATTTAAGAGTCGATAATGATTAACAGAAGGTTAATGATCCATCATCCATGACCCTTATCGACCAAATAAAAATCGGTCGATTTGGAGTCATTCCAATCTATTTTCTCCTTTTTGCCTTGAAAACAGCACATGGTGATTCGCCTGGTATCACATCACTATCACAGTTCTTTGTGTTGACAATCATACAGACAGACAGAGATTAATTACAATTCCTGAGACGTTGTCATAGTTTTAACCTGATCTTACTCAGGCATCTTATTGGAGAGGATTTTGTTAATATTTATTCCACATGTGGTTATCATTGTCATTTATTTACCATGAACTAGGAAAAGAGAAATGTTAAGTTGTGGATTTTCCTCCCAGCCATTTTTGAACACATTTCAACTATTTTTTGAATTTTGGTGATTAAGGGGGATTGTAGACGTTAAGAATAATAACTTCTTCACCTTTACTCACTATTTTTATGACAAAAAATCAGAGACGTTAGCCATTTTCATGAAAAAACTGCTTCACTTCTTACCAGAAGATAACTAAACACTGATAAGTTTGTCTTAAGTCATTTGCTCTCTAATATAAGGGTATTATGGGCAGGTGTTGTAGATTCGATCTTGGTCGATTTTCTAAACAAACACAGACTGCACATAGGCAGTATAAATTACCATAGAGGCTAGTTCTAAAGTGAATTTGAAAATAAAACAAAAACCTTTAGCATTATATGAATATTTTGATATCTTATTTTACTTCAAAACAATTTAAGGCTCGTAATTAAACAAATATAAACATTTAAAGTATCTAATTCTGATGGCGCTAAAATATAGACAATTTCTGTCAGAGCTAGGTATCGATTTCACACAACATAAGAATAACAATATTTATAAAGACTAAAAAACTGCATAAACAATTGTAGTCCTAACAAAATATACGGTTATAAATACAACCTTGCAGCTAAACACTCCTATGGAACCACTCAATATGAGCTTGATTAACTGAGATAACGCTGCGATGAAATACAGTAATATATAAGTAATAATAATAGGATAAATATTACCTTAATATCTACAATAAGCTACTATGTGCAATATATTCACCAATTAACGAGCAACGTTCAATCGTTGAGCAGTTTATATGCAAACACAGGGAAAGTTACTTAAAACATTTACTAAGTCTCTCCTTAGCTTCTATATACAATATACGTCAACTTCTTGCAAATAAGAATGACTCAAGTTGTAGTGAATTGAGAATATGCAGTAATATGCATAAATAACTTCTGTTGGTAACGCAATGGCATCGAGGGTTTATTTTACCTTGCGGAGTAATTTGCACTGCAAAACATCACACCGTATGAGTGTGTAAGAGCAAATTTCAATTTAAGAAGAGAGCATGACAGGGATGCTTTTGCAGAAATGCGGTTTTAATACACGCAACAAAATGGATTAAAAAACACGCTATGCTGGAAACCCATAAGCTACACTCCGAGAAATAGAAATAGCACTTATCGGAAGCTTTATATTTTAATAAAGCGGAGAGAATATTGGCCGAGTGCTAAAAACACCGTTTACTTTTCAGCTTTTGAGAGAGACTGACTGTGAACAAGTGAGTTTACTTGCATGGCCGAGTGCCACAAAGAACGCTTACTATAGCGACTTATTTGTGAGAGAATCAGGGAACAAGTCTTCCATGGCCGAGTGCCACGGGGAGCGCGGACTATACTTACTTGGGAGAGAGTCGGGGAACAAGTCTCTTCAAGAAGGTGAGGTACATGTCCATTCTCCCTTGGCTCCTGAACTTATCCCGACTCCTGAAAGATGTAAATAAAAAGAAGTTATGCAAAAACTTAACATCACCGGTTGTCTAAATAAAAATTATGGATTTTAACACAAACCTGCTCGAAATCTGCTGACTAGTTTTTTTTT
>MU182057.1:267787-319080 GCA_016904865.1 Pissodes strobi
AATACCTTGTTACTTTGGTTATACTTGATGAAGTAATCGCGTCAGAAATTTCAGTAAAAAAAATGGATCATAATCATTTATTTAATAGTGCAATGGATATAACCTCCTCGACATTTTGGGAGTCTAGAATGGACTCGTAGGAGGACCTTTGAGGATTTTACCAGCAAAACCGCAAGGTGATCGGAATTAAGCTCATAGAGAGCGACGGGCTTAGACACTCTGTCTACATTTTTGCAAACAAAGAAGTCTAGCTTTTCAGGTAAACCTGTGCTTAAATGGATGTGGCTATCTGGGTCGAAAATAGCATAATTGAACTTAGCAGCAGAATTGTGGAGTTCTATGCCACTGGAGTTAGAAATCCTTCGGCCCCAGATTCTAGATTTAGAGTTTAAATCATCTCCAATTAATACAAGATTGATACAGTTTAAGAATATATTCTCAAAACTGTTAAATTGAGGTTCGGCTGGAATAAACCGAGCCGACCACGACAGTTAGAATTTGGTTCTTTAATTTAACATTAATAAAAGTGTCTTCGATAATTTGATCTGAAATGGTTGATTGATTAGTGATTACATACCTTTGGCAAGAATCATGGTACCGCCACCCTTCCGAAAGTTAATTCGATAAATGTTATAGTTGGGGAACGAGGACCTTTGGTCTTTAAGCCTAGTTTCCTGAAGGAGAAGGATATCAATTTCATGCATTTCGCAGGAACTGTTTAATTCAGGTTTCTTGCCGCCCGCAGATAGAATTGCCTTGCTTGAAAAGAGGCTATTCTTAGATAAGATAGTGAGATTTTTACATAATTAGCCATTAGACTTAACACGTTTTTAAGATTTGGAAAGATATTGTGGTTTAGCTATATGGTATGGTATGGTAGGTAGAGAGCTCGCTCGGCAAGATTTGCCATTCAACACGTCGACCACGATTGATCTTTTGGGTATACCCTTCTATTTTTCATTCGAGAACCTCAGAATATTTCGAGGGTTGAGCTTTTGTAGATCTCCAGGTGACATTTTTGAGATGCCTCAAACTTTGCCGAGTCAGTGCCTGACATTCGCAGAGTAAGTGCTCTGACGTTTTAGCCATAGTTTGGCAGAATCTGCATTGTTCGTCAGTGGTTTTCCCCATTTTCTCGAGGTGGTACCTCAAGGGACCATGTCTAGTGAGAGGGTTTATCTCATTTTTTGTAGCTGAAGAAGCTTTTTTGTGTAGTTAGGCGAGTGAGAGAGGAGTCTGTCTCTGCCCAGGTGCATTGGCCCAATGTGTCTCTTTCCGCCTTTTTCCCAAATTCTGAATTCATTCATTACGTGTCTTCTAGTGCTGCCACAGAATGGTTCAGGCTCGCAAGAGGCAGTCTGTGCACCATTCCCTGCGAGCTGGTGAGCGGCTTCATTGCCTTGCACGCTCTCGTGTCCTGGTACCCGCATTAGAGCGAGTCTGTTCCTGTTTGCCATTTGATCTGCAGCCATCCGACAATTCCCACACTAGCTGGGAGTTGATTCTGGTAGATGCTGCTTGACTATCTGATAGGATAGAGATCTTTGCACCGCTTAGACCTTTTTTGGCACATTTAGAGATGATAACATTTCAGAGATGATAGCATTGATAGCACATTCAGAGATGATAGCATTTAGTTCTGATTGAAAGATTGTGGGAGTGTTTCCTAAAGGTGCAGAGATTCGACACCTAGGTCCGTAAACCCCGGATCCCACTCCTTCTTTCATCTTTGATCCATCTGTGTACAAGACAAGTGATCCCCTCTAGTTATTTTAGTCTTTCCTCCGTAGTAGTGTGGTCTTCAATTACCACTCCAAAGGATCGATCACATTGGATTTTTGTTTTCATTGTATCGGTTGGTTTGGTCATCGCCTCTATCTGGACGTCCTTCAGAATTTTAAGGTGACCAGTCAGGTTTCCTGACTTCAGTTTTTGTGTCTGAGTGACTATGCGCACTTGTAAGGGCTTCCTTTTCTATGCATATGTGCAGCAGATGGAGGCCAAGTAGGGTATAAAGAGCTACTGTGGAGCACGTTTTCATAGCCGCTGTTATACCCAGACATGCGAGCTTTTGTACTCTTATTAGCTTTCGCTGTGTTGTTATTTCCTTGGTTTTTACCCACCACACAAAGTAGGCGTAAATTATGATAGGCTTCACAGCAGTGTTATAGGACCACCAGATGATGGAGGGTTTAGGGCCCCCTGTTTTACCAAAGAGTCGTCGACAGGCCCAAAGCGCTGCCGTTGCTTTTTTAGTTTAGTTCCTTCCAGATATGGGTTCCAGGTTAATTTCTGGTCAAGAACGATGCCAAGATACTTAACCTCTTTTGAAAGCTCTACCTCCCAAAGTGGATACTTTAAGGTTAGCTTCCTTCTTTTTGTGAATGGGATCACCATGTGCTGACAAAGTTTTGCGTACGTTCTTAGAGAACGTTGTCATGCTTGCCTCTTATTATTACAACTAGGTCATCTGCGTAACCTTGGACTTCAATGCCTGTTTCAGTCAGTCTTACCAGTAGATCGTCAACAACCAGAGACCAAAGCATGTCAATAGGACCTCCCTCCTTGAGGGCATCCCTTTATTAATACTAAGAGCATGGGTGGTAGATTTCGATGGTTGGAATGCGAATTGTTTTGCATGCAGTGGTGCATTAGAATGGAACTTGCTTCTGACGTACCTATTGATAATCTTTTCCATCGTTTTTGAGCTATAGTCGGCATGAAATATGTGAGCCACTCTTGAAAAGTGAGCCTGAATGCCTCCATCGTCTTGTGCATAGCACCGACTATGGCTAAGACTTCTGGAAGAGCATGGTCTAGGTTATTTGAATTGGGGAAGTAAAAGAGGAAATGTGGGGGAATCGAAGTAAACTGTTATTTTGGGTTCTCCAAATGAACAGGAGAGAAGTTCGTTGAGAACAAGATTACTTGCCATTACGGGTAGGTCTCTTTGAACAACCAGTTGATGGACACATCTCAGACATATTTACCATATTACCATTATACCTCAGGCCGCAATACTTTTATCAACACTGTTCGTCATCTATATTAATGACCTGCTGACCGAAACGAATAATCATGTTTACAGTTCTGCAGATGACAGTACTCTTGTTATCAAGATCAGAAAAACCTTTAACAGCGACTGAGACTTATCACCGCCGACAGGAGCAGATTACAGCAATTAATCAAGACCTGGAGAAAGTTCAAACTTGGGGCGACAGAAGTTTGCTCCAGTTCAATGCAGCAAAGACCCAAGCCGCAACGTTTACCAAGAGGGCCAATTCAGCGGGCCCTGACATCATTATGGCAGGATCGGCCATTCCTTCATCCTCGTAAATCAGACTGCTGAGTGTCTCGGTCAACAGCAATATGTCTTGGCATTACCGCGTTGCTAACATCTCAAAATCAGCCTCTCAGAAGCTTGATACGGTATTTTGCAACAAAAACTATATATACCGTAGCAGCTGCTCTTGCTATACAAAGCGCAAATAAGACTGTGCTTAGAATATTGCTCACACATCTGGGGTGCCACACCAAAGCACACACTAAAGCTGCTGGATTCCATTCAGAAAAAAGCTGTGCGTCTCGTCGGCGACCCGGAGTTGACCCGGAATCTGGATAGTCTGGAACACCGCAGATATGTGGCCGAAATGTCCCTGTTTTATAGATACTTTCACGGCAGATGTTCCCAGGATTTGGCCTCCCTCATCCCGCCCCTGGCAACGCCATCTCAGACAGTCACGACAGACGGCAAGAGCGCACCAGTTCGTCGTACAACTGGAAACATCTAGAACATCGTTTTACAAGAACTCCTTCGCGCACTGCATCACTATGGAACTCACTCCCAGGACATCTGTTTCCCCTTAATTACAACCTAACCTATTATATCTTCGCGCACACACCGCTCGTCGAGCGCCATAGGATCTCCCTTTAGTGTGCCACTGCTAAAAAAAAACCTCAGAAATTAGCAAGATGGTCACTTCCGCATTTGCCTTTCTATCTTTAACTTTTGTGCGTTCATAGAATAAATGAGACTTTGAGCACTTCAGGCATTTTGAATCTGCCTTCGATTTAGCTTATGAATTCCCAAATAATTGATACCTACGGCATTGTTAATAGTATTTGTCTAAGTTTTTCTATTTTTATAGATATAGTATCAAGTTTGTTTAAATTGAAAATGTTCTTTTGTGTCTTGTGAAGAATGACTAGCATTAAAGGCATATATTTACCATTCTCCTAGCACCATATGTGTATGTTTAATGGAATGAAACCCATCTCTTTCAAATCCATTTTGACTTTATCCGCGGTCCATTCTCATAGCACTCCCCTTAGAAATACGGGCAGACATTTTTTTCCTCAAGGAGATGAGTTTTTAAGACCTTAGAGAAACTTACTGATTTTGTATAGTTTTACTAATATTAATTTTGTTCTAATAAAATCAGAGACAGATGATATCATATGATTGCTTTTATTGGTATTTGAACCGTTACCTTTCGGTACTGGATTGTTTTGATTTGCATTTTGAAATCTCGAGTTGGTCTGTTTTGTGTAGATTTTAATGCTGGATATTCAGAATTTTACTTTTTAGATGTGAAAGGTTTTTCTTTAATTGATCTCTTGCGCTTGGAAACCTGGATGAAGCCCTCGGTTTTCGTATCGTTGTTCGAAGTCGAGTTGGAAAAGTTGGTATCCAGGTCTAAGTTGATACTTTCTGATGTAATTTTATTAGTATGGTTAGGTGTACTGTTGCTGTGAATATCAGCAACATACTTCTCATTGGCACGGATCAATTCCTTACTTTGAAAGTCAGGTATTTGATTTTTTTGAATGGATAACTATCCTCTCCTCGTATGCGGGGTCAGGATTGAGGTTGCTCTTCATCTTAATGTTTGATTACGCTTGGAAATCGCTTTTTGAAGTGTTTGTGACTCGATAAAACGGAACCGAGGAAACACTAGATGAAACGGAAACGAGGAAACGGAAAAAACGACACCAATTTCAAAACTTCTTTAGCGCCGTTAGCCGGCTGAGAATGGGAGTGATTTGAGACTGGATGGAACGGATGAAACATAAACGAGGAACGAAAAAAGCGACACCAATAAAAAGATATAATCTATAGGATGAAACCTGCGAGAGAATGAGAGAACACAGTATACAGTTGTTGCATGTTTGCCAAGAGTAAAACATAAAAAATAGTTGTCTCATCACTGAGGTTAAGCAAGGTCGGGTGTGGTTAGCACTTGAATGCATGACCGCTTGGCTTATCTTTATGAAGGTTTCACTTCTACCGCGTATGAACTGTTTTTAATTTTATATAGTTTTTAATATCGCTTTGCTGAAGTTTTCACTTCTGTGCGGTTTTAAATACACACCTTTTATTTATTCGCATGTAACCTTTTACACGTGTGGAGAAAACTATCAATTGTATATTTTATGACTTTTGGACGACTGAGAAAAACTTAAGTTATTTTTGTTCACAATTAAATTGCCTATATTGACTTTTAACTTCAATGTTTTTTAGATAAAAACTAGTTTTCTTGTATGAATATAACAAGATTCTCGCGAAAAGGGTTGCAGATGATATAAGTAATTCAGAACAAGAGTTTCTTAGACTCCTAAGGTGTATCAAATAGCGAAGTTGTGGATGGTAAACGACATTTTCTCTTGGAGGGATCTTCTATTCATTTCTAAAATTTTCTAGTAAAATCATTTCCTGATTGCGCTTGGTAAAATTGACATGCTTACGATTGTATGTTGCGAATAGTTTTATTAAGAGGGCCGATTATTTGTTTTAAAACAAAGTGGTAATAGATCCATATCTTGGCAACATGAACTAAATCTAGAACTTCGAGGAGAACTATAAATGTTGTAATTTACAAAGCGTGTTGTTCAAAATAACGTAGCATGCAAGTATTTTATTCTAGGTTACTTTCCACGAGAATGGAAATGTAAAAATTTATAATTTAAAGCAAAGCAAATGTAAAATCATATATTGTACATTTAGATGTGATATTAGTAAAACACGCCAGTACCAAGCACCAAACAAGTTCTGAACAAACGAAAGTCCCAAATCAACTTCAAAGTTGAAGTGGGTTAAGTAAAGGCATGGCAGCATAGACAATAGATTTCAAGTTTAGTGTGAAATACAAGTATGTGTGAATACAGTTTTGAGAAATTTAGCTTAATAATCCGGATAAATCACAGAATTTGTTTAAAAACATTTTAGTGGCAGATACCAATTGATTGCTCCTAATCAATAAAAAATACGTTCTACACATGGAAATAAAGTTGAATATAAAATATTCACATGTTTATTACATTTGCATTACCATAACCTATCTAAAATAACACTGAAAATATTGCATTTTTTCAGTCAGCAGTCCCAAATCAGGAGATCGGGACGGGATGGCATTGGCAGTCACTCACCACGGAAATTGTTTTAAAAATATCCATCATTTTTCCTAGGAGTTGCGAACCCATTTTCTGATCAAGCAAGTGGTGTGTAAATGACTCGTCTCTTCCTAAAATAATGTAGGTAGCCAGTCAATACAAATTTGAATTTTAAATTCGTTTCAGTAATATTATAATGCCACTGCCACTTATTTAATTTGCATGCGACAAAGTATGAACAAGACTGATGGCTGCGGCAAAATTTACTATAAATCATTTTTTTTTATTTATTGCAGATAAGTATTGTTTTCGTTATTGTAGCAAAAACCTTGAGGCAAAGGTGTATATAAAACGATGTTCCAACAGCCAATGAACAGTTCATGAATCATGATGATGATAATAAATATAGTCAGCTGGACGTTTGGGCATATATCGTCTCTCTAGTTACTCAGCAATTGATATTGTTACGTTTTTCCCGTGGGTTTTGACAAAATCACAACTTTTACCATTTTAAAATAATACTCTCTTATAACTTTACAACTGTTAGATATTTACAATTCATAACTCAATGATTAACTAACTAACTACAACATGCGTTCTGCCCGCTATTTATATCCAGTCTAAAATATATCGCGAATACTCCGGACGAAGCGTAGACGCGACAAGGCTAGTTCTATAGGGTAGCACAAAAACATTCGGATGGTCTTTAGCCGTGACAATATTGATATAATTGATATGCCTTTTCAAGCCTTAAAATGCAATATTAAACTGGCCAACATGTTCAAAGTTCATATCCGTTAAAAAGGTGCGTACCTGGTACCGATATATCATAATTTTCGCTCATTTTAATCAATATAAATAGAGGCGTCAAGTCACTCAATCAGATGGAAACTATTCCGACGTTTATTCAGACGCGTGGAAATCTGGGTCCTAATGAAATAAGTAGGTGTCATAATGGCATACTTCGTTGTTTTTTTGAAAATGTTTGATAATATTTGACATGTTCCTTTTGCTTTTAGATGCTTCCTCCTCCAACGAAGCTGTCCACCTCCAACAGAGGCTGCGTAGTCTGAGCACTGAATTGGTAACTCTTCGGAACCGACTACATGTCCAGGGCGGTCAGCAGACGCCCCTTAAAGGCAGTACGAGCACGTCGACCCAAAATTCGTCGAAGATAGTCGGAGCCAATGCCAGGCAACCGCACGTTCCTCCTAGAGGAGGGCAGTTCCATGCCCAAGCACCACCATTGGTAAGTTACAGTGACGCATACATAATTTCTGAATTCCTGGTAGCAAGTAAGTTTATGTTATTGGGAGGTTGCCAGTCAGCTTATTGAGTGCCCTTATTTCTTAATCTAGCAGTAATGCTGTTTTGGAATGTATGACTTTCTCTGCATCTCTCGGCAATGCCCCTTTTTGGGTTCTTCCTTGGCGCAATCGGTTATGGGTTCATAGCGAAGCCCATAATTGGTTCCAGTACTGGCCAATGTGTAAACAAAACAAAATTTTTTGGACAATAATTAAATATTGGGAACATTGATAGTGACAAAGAGATGATCCAAAACAAACGCTGAAAATTTCTAGGACATGTTTGCCTAATGCGATTAGTTTCTAGATCGTTAAGTTCACCAATGCGTTAGAAATTAGAAAGCATCAAAAGCGTCAAAAAGTGCAAAAGCTTTACATTATGGTTTGAAAACCCATCTAGAGCTTCAGATGCCCATAGTGGTCCAAGAAGTGGCCGCTGTTGAAACTGGTATTGAATTCAGTAGATTAAACCATATTCGTGATATTATTTACGGACTTGGTAGTAGCGCAATTGATGCATTTCTGTGTACTTCATTGATTTCAGTAAGACTTTTGATTTATTGACCTTCTTCTATACAGCAATTGTGATTCGAGTATTCGAGGAAATGCTGCAAGAGGGACATCTGGATTTGGACACTAAAATATGTCTCATCAACCAAAGGCTGACGGAAGTCTTTGATAGACATGCGCCTTTGAAGTCGGCCCAAATTAAACATAAACATAAACCATATATTACGGACACAATTAAGGAAATTATTAAGCTGAAAAATAAGGCATTTAATAATTAATATAAAAAAAACCCGAGATGTTGCTCACAAAAATTATTACCTGCATATTAAGAACTATCTTTCCTTCGGAATCCGTAGCGAAAAACAAGCCTATATGTCTTTTGAACTGAGGAAGGCTCAAAAAGTTCTTATAAAAACTGTGGTCAAAAATTAACAATTGGAATATTCATTCCAAAAGCAATAATGATATTCCCACTCACTTAAGGGACGTGAATAAAATAAGTGACTCATTCACTAGTATAGCTGAGTTGGCAATTCTGGTTAATGTTGAGACACTTGATTTTTTTCTTTAGGAACAATAAATTAGATAGCTTAGATAATAGACGCTTTAGCTGTAGTACCATTTCTGAATATGACGTGTACCAGGCCTTTACCCGCATTAGATCATAAAGCGTGGCTATAGATGGGTTAAGCCATACTATGTTGTTGCTTAGCTTGGATTATGTTGTACCAGTGATTACTGAGTTTTTTAACATATGTCTGTAAGGGGGACGGTTTCCGAGCGTATGGAAATGATCCCTTGTTAGACCATTACCGAAGAATTTTAAGATAGAGAGTTTTGCCGAATTGAGACCGATCTGCCTCCTGCCTCCTGCCGATCTTGGCCAAAATGTTAGAATAACTGGTATCCAAGATGATTTTGGGATTCACATATGATAAAAATATTGTACCGGAGATGCAGTCCGGATTCCGGAGGAGCCACAGTACTGCGACAGCGCTTAGTAAGGTAACAACTGACAATGCAAAAACATGGATGAATCCATGGCGTCTTGCTTGGTTCTTCTTGACTATAGAAAGGCGTTTGATCTAATTAATCATGATATACTAGTGGCGAAAGTCGGCTACGTTGGCTTTTCTGAGCAGGTGTGTCCATGGTTTTCCAGCTATCTTCGCGCAAGAACGCAAATCGTGGAGTTGAATGGGGTGAGATCGCGGTCCGTCCTGATGAGGCATGGTGTGCCTCAAGGGAGTATTCTGGGACCATTACTGTTTAGTTTATATAACTGTGACTTTCCTAGGTGGGTCTGGTTTTGTTCCGTCCACCTTTACGCGGATGACACGCAACTGTTGGCGGATTTTTCCCCTGAGAACGCGAGCTGTGATTTACAGGAGGTGAATGGCGATTTGGGCGCTATTTTCAGATGGTCTAACGATCATGGTTTGATTCTGAACGCGAGTAAATAGGTTCTAATACCATCAGAAACAAATTTAGTCTATATAATTTTACTGCCCTGCAGGTTGATGGGTCTTTATTGCCTTCTAGTCTGCTAGAAGCCTTAGGGTGACGTTCGATATGGGGCTGGATTTTGAGGCTTATTTTAATAAAAACTTGTCAGCTGTGTACATTAGGTTGAAAAGTTTATACGCATTTAAATATGTCTTGCCTGTTAAGATTAAATTGATGCTAATCAAATCATCAATTTACCCCCAGCTAGATTACTACGACGAACCCGAACTGAAGACGTCATAAAGACTATCGCTAAAGCAAAATGGAACTGGGTAGGCCACGTCGCCAGACAAGATGGAACGCGGTGGACAAAACAGTTGTACAATGGAGACCAAGAGCAAACAGGAGGAGCGTCGGCAGACCACAACGAAGATGGATCGACGACATCACCGAAAAAGTGGGTAAAAAATGGCAACAGGTGGCCCAAAACAGAGAAGAGTGGAAGAGAAGAGGGCCTACGTTCAGGAGTGGACAGTTAGGGGTTGTTAAAGAAAAAGAGAAGAAGATTATTGTAATGTAGTATACCACAAAATATATAAGTGGTGAGCTCCAAAAGTAAATCCTATTAGCCCAGAATGCGTGTGTTCGATTTGTATTCTGTATAAATAAATTTGATCATATTTCTCCCGTATATGCTCTAAACAATCTTCTAAAATATCAAAATCGAGCGTAGCTTCATTTTGGTGTATTTGTTTGCAAGATTTTCAAATCCAGATGCCAAGGTTTCCTGTATATATGGTGTACACAGGAAAGACTAAATGTCAACCCAAGCAAAACCGTAGTGATCCCATTCGCAAAAAGAAGGAAGCTGAACCTTAAAGCACCCACTTTGGGAGGAACAACGATAGAGCTTGGGTTAGTTTGGGCATCGTTCTTAACCGGAGACTAACCTGTAACCCACACCTGGAAAGAACTATCAAAAAAGCAACGGCAGCGCTTTGGGCCTGTCGATGACTCTTTGGTAAAACATGAGGCCTAAAACCCTCCATCATCTGGTAGTCCTATAACACTGTTGTAAAGCCTATTATAACCTACGCCTGCATAGTGTGGTGGGTAAAAACAAACGAAATAAAAACACAACGAAAGCTAACAAGAGTACAGAAACTCGCCTGTCTGGGTATAACAGTGGCTATGGAAACGTGTCCCACAGCAGCTCTGCAAACCCTACCTGACCTCCCTCCCTCCGCTCCACATATGCGTATAAAACGAGGCTTGGACCAGTGCGTATAGAGTCACTCAGACACAAAAACTGAAGTCAGGAAACTTGACTTGTCACCTTAAAATTCTGAAGAACATCCAAATAGAGGCGATGACCAAATCAACCGATACAATAGAAACAAAACTCCATTTTGATCGCTCCTTTGAAGAACGCAATACTACAGGGGAGAGACTAAAATAACTAGAGAGGGGATCACTTGTCTGGTACACAGATGAATCAAATATGAAAAAAGGAGTGGGATCCGGAGTTTACGGACCTAGGTGTCGAATTTTTTCACCTTTAGGAAATACTCCCACAATCTTCCAAGTAGAACTAAGCTGTATCAATATAGCCATCCCTAAATGTGCCAAAAAAGGCCTAAGAGGTGCAAAGATCTATATCCTATCAGATAGTGAAGCAGCTTTAAAAGCCCCTAGCATCTAGCAAAATCAACTTCCTGCTAGTGTGGGATTGTCGGATGGCTGCAGATCAACTAGCAAACAGAAACAGACTCACCCTAATGTGGGTACCAGGGCACGAGAGTGTGAAAGGCAACGAAGTCGCTGACCAGCTCGCACGAAATTGTGCACAGACTACCTTTTGTGGTCCTGAATCCTTCTGTGGCATCACTAGAAGGCACGTAATGAATGAACTTAGAAATTGGGAAAAAGGCGGCTAATGCATCTGGGCAGAGGCAGGCCAACAGACTCATCTCTCACTCGCCTAACTACACAAAAAAGCTTCTCAACCTACAAAAAATTAGATAAAGCTGGTCGTAGAGCTTCTCACTCATGGCCCCTGGAGGTGCCAACTCAAGAAAATGGGGAAAACCACTGACGAACAATGCAGATTCTACCAAACTATGGCTGAAACGTCAGATACAGATACAGATACAGATAATCTTTATTTAAAAAAAGCATACAAATTTTAAAATCAAAAAATGTTGCTTGAATAAATAGTGTCAAAAAAATTACAAATAAAACTTATGCTAAAATACTACTACAACTTATTACTACAATAATCATTAAAATGTATTTTCAAGAAAAATTCGTCACATGTTTTTCTTAAAAACTTATATTGCCACAAACAACAAATTAACAAAGACAAGCTGAAACACAATTTTAAAACAGAAATTCTTTAAAATAAACACAATGGAGTCAGAGGCACCTACAGACTTACGCAGAGCTATTTAGGTATTCATCCACAGTATAGGGTTCAATTAATAATAAATGTTGAAATAATTTTTTTTTCAATTTTTTGTGTTTTATTTGACTTTTTAATTGCTGGGGCAGGCTGTTATAAAATTTTATGCTTGCATAGGTAGGACTACCTTCTGTGAGAGATAGCATATGTTTAGGGTAGATCATAATGCCTGCTCTCGTATTATGTCCATGATTTGGAAAATAGCAAAGGACACTATCAAACTGTTTGTGTGCAAATGTAAGGCATTCAAATATAAATATTGCCGGCAACGTGAGAATTTGTAATTTCCCAAAGTTACCTCTACATGTTTCTCTTGCACCCAACTTTAAAATTTGTCTAATGACAGTCTTTTGCAAAACAAGAGGACTCCCTTCACTCCCTGCCCATCCCCAAAACATTACTCCATACCTTAAAGCAGAGTAAACAGTTGCATAGTATACGGAGAGTAGTGCCTTTTGGTCAAGATATTGGTTTAGGACTCTGAAAGTGTAGCATATGCTACTCAACCTTCCCGAGAGCACCTCAACATGTTTCTCCCATTTCAGATGTTCATCAATGTGCAAGCCAAGAAATTTAACACCTTCTGAAAATTGTACATTTTGTGTATCAATAATCATACTGTTCGGTTGATTTTTTGTTGATTGTAATGTGTGAAAGTTTACAAATATTGATTTTTCTTGATTTAGTAGCTGAAAATTGTCATTGAACCAGCCCTCAGCCCTCTCCACACAAAAGCTTGCTTGTTTCTCAAGCTCCAAAAATGTTTTTGCAACAATTTGAAGGTTTGTGTCATCGGCATAGTTAACCGTTTTGCAGTGATCTGAGTTTATGTAATAAGAAAAGTCATTTATGTAGAAAATAAAAAGGACGTCAGAGCACCTACTCTATGAATGTCAGGCACTGACTCGCCAAAGGTTGAGGCATCTCGAAAATGCAATTGTGACACCTGGAGATCTACAAAACTCAACCCTCGAAATATTCCAAATCTTACTTCTAAGGTGCTCTATAATAAATATTATTTAAAATTATTTTAATTATTTAACTATGTCTGAAGTATAAGTTAAAGATTGAATAACTGATTATGGCAATATCCTGTGTATCGATGAAGTACATAGAGAAGTCATGGATAATCTGGAGCTGCCCTTTCCAAAGCTGCCTTCATATCATTAATATAATTAAGTCGAATTGAATTTTTAGGTCTCAGGTCAGAAATCAGTTCCTGCAACCATCATACAACCGCCTCAAAGCAACGTTACCGCTGTTATTGAGGATCTCATCCACCTTCCTGGTCCCCTTACCGAAGATGCTGTCATGAAATGTCTTCAAGCGCGATTTGCAGCAAATCAGTTTTACGTAAGTATATTATAACGAATTCTAAATTTAGGCCCAAAAAATTGTGTCAACTCGATTTGTATTTAATATAAGCGTAAAAATCGCTTGGACCCGTCGATTTTTGATACTGGGGAGAAATATCAGCGGAGAAAAGACAATCCCCGAAATTCGAATAGGGGAGAAGGGTCGTGCGAGTACTTTATGGCCCGAATCCCGAGAAGGAACCGAAGCGCCTCACACAGTGACATTTTTTGAGAAGATAAACTAAACATTATTCTTCTTATATACACCATCTGCATTCTCGATTCCCTAAGGCCATATCATTCATTAGGTGCGTGTATCTGTTTAAGTTCAGTGGAAGCTTGTGAGGGAATCTTTTTTTTAAATCGACGTTATCCTAAAGGAGCATTGCTGTTGTGAACTGCTTAAATGCATAAACTACTAAGTAAATATCACCCTGTCCTAAGTTTGAACTTGAACTTGGAAAATATTACGTAAACATTAAAGACAAATTATAAACAACGCAAGCGTGCAACGATGAGCACATTTTATTATAGAAATACGTTAGTGAACCATCAGTTCGGCAGACTTTGTTTCTCACTTAAACCAGTTTCCTGCAGTACACATGTACGTGGGGTCCTAACCTGCAATCTTATTCCTAACCCAAACCTGAGTTTCGCAGAACGCATGTTCGTGGACTTGGAGGTTGCCTACCTACGGTATTAAAAGTCGAATCTACGATAAATTTGTCAGTCCTAGAAAAGATAATAATATGTCAAGTAGCTAGAGTGCAGTGTAAACTTTGAGTGTACTTAAGACAAATCCAACCATAAATAAATCACAACACAACCCTTAAGAAGACCATATTATAAAACAGTGACCAAAGACGTATAAACATATAAAAAATTGGCGTCAATATTTTCGTCCATATTGAATTAAGAGTTCGAATAGTAAACGAGTCAATTGGAGAAACATATCAACTCTAGTTTTATCAGATTGGCATTTAGGCAAATTTATGGGTGAAGCTATTAACAATAATCGAAACTATTTGTTCAGCATGTGTTTTTCGGATAAATGTTCATTTTACGTTAACCGTATTGTTAATATGCATAACTGCCGATATTGGTCAGATGAAAATTGCAGAATATTTCATGAAGTATTTAATTGACCCCTTTTTTACCCGGAAATCTTGACGGCCAAATGCATCTGGATTTTTTGGAGAATGCTGTTCATCCAGCCCTCGTAGAAAGAATAGACACTGAAGAGGACTAAGAAACTATACATTTCGCCGAACCGGTGCGTCAGTGTTTTGGATGAAAACTTTCCCCCCAAAAGTAAATCTTGAGTTTGAGTGGTCACCAAGGTCACCTGATTTGACATCAATAGACTTTTTTCTATGGGGGTCACATGAAGTCTAAAATTTATGCTACCCAACCTGGATGATCTGGCTGGATGAATGCCACCAAGTTACACTTGAAATGCTACGTAACGTAAAGACAACGCTTTGAACAAAATTTATTTTATTGCGTGGCGGTCATTTCCAGAATTTAATAAACTGATCAGAAAATTAAGTCAAAATTTCCTTTGTGTTTACTTTCTTTGAGAAAAAACTTACAAAAATAGAACTACCCTTTCCAAATAAAAACTTCACTCCCACCGATTTTTATAAGCTGTCATATCAACATGAATACAACAGCTACTTCAAACTTGGAGGTTACAGGGTAAAAATACCTTTAAAATCAGATATCTCCGACATCCCTTCCCATTAAAAATGTTGGGGTTAAATGTCACCCCTGCTTAGGGGTTGAAATTGAAGGGTTGAATGCATTACTGAAAATCGAGGTGCAAAGTCGTTGGGCTACCCTGTATTGATAAGAAGGATTCAAAAATCCAAGTTAATATTTCGGATTAGGCTGCGAAAAGCAACATCAGATCATTCATCATTCAGATAAAGAAAGCATCGAAAATTTCCACTTTTCCTCGACGCGACGCGACGTTGCCTAATTATTGCTCAGCTTTGCCCCAATTTAGCAACTTCGAATATCGTGCATCTTGAACGTGCAGTATTTTATTGTATTTAATTACTGAGAATCGCATTCGCTTTTCTGATCCCTTTGCTATAAAGATACAGTTAGAAAGTCCGCCAACGAATTAATTTGCCCACACCTTGTTCTATCCTACTTTAAGCTTTAATTAATTAAAACGTGTGTCAGGTGTAACTAAATTGATTTACACAAAAAGATTTGCAGCTTATTTCCAATTTGTCTTGAAATAGGAATAACAGAAAGAGCTATTGAATAAAATGTATTATTTATTAAGTTTTTAATGCATGCCAGGTTGCTAAAGGACGCTTTGTGTTTTTTTGTCAAGATACCAGACCTATTGGATACAATTAGTTATGACTGTGTTTTGTAAAAGTTGAGCATCATTGTCGTCCTAATTCAAAATTGTGCGAAGCCAATAAAATAAAATTAAGAAATATTCAGGTTTTTTCATATACAGTATCATGAAAGCAATTGATATCAGAAGATGGATTTTTTCAGTAAATGGATTAAATAGAATTTACTTATCGCGACTTGCTTGCTGTTATCTGTCAAAATTGAAATTTTCTAAATAAAAAATCAAAAACTTACATTTTGTTAAATTTCAGAAAAATTCTATAAAAGATATGTTTTTTTTTCAATTGTATCTATATATTGCCATTTTTATCAATATTTTGAAATAAAAATTAATAAAAATTCACTTTAATCTTTCAGAATCAAAAATATTCATTTAACCCAAATAATCTCAATTATTTTTTATTCAGCAAAACTAATAAAAAATAACTTGCGAGAGTCTGGCGTCGAACCCGTTACTTTGCGCTCTAGACGCGAGCCTTGCCACCTGAACCAGGCTTTCACATTCCTGCTTTATTCGAAAAGTCTCATACAAACGCGTGAAGTGAAAAAATGTATGCGATGCCGAGCGGAGTTAGGGATCAAGGCTCCCGGTAACAACCAGACGCTATTGGCCGCCATAGTAGGAGCGGTTAGCGTATTTAGGAAGCAACCGCGTTACAGAACGCCAGTTAAGTACCACCGCCTGATTAGCTAACACCAACCCCGCCCGTCAGTATTTACGTTTTTTCACCTCACTCATTTGTATGAGGCTTTTCGAGAAAAACAGGAATGTCTGGCTCAGGTGGCAAGGCTCTCGCATGTAGAATGCGGAGCAATGGGTTCGATGCTCGGCCCTTGCATTTTTTTTGTTTTTTTCTGGATTAGTTACTTTTTTGGCATGCCTTGGGTTAGTTTGAGTTAGTTTTTGTTGGTTGCGCCCCGCAGCGAGCGGAGGACATTTCATGAATACCAATGCGTGAAGTGAATTAGCGTGAACAACATTGACGGGCGGGGCTATAGTATAACACAGTGGCGCACCCAGGGGGGGGGGGCATCGGGCCAGGGCCCCCCTCCCCCAGACTGTATAAAAAAATGTGACATTAGGGCGTGGCACCCCAATTTTTTTTAGCACAACCTATGTTGGGCCCCCCCAAACATATTTTCTGGGTGCGCCACTGGTATAACACACGTACTTATCTAGCCAATCAGGCGGCGTTATTCAACTGGGGCTTTCGTAACGCGGAGGCTTCCTAAATACGTGAACGGTTAGGGCATTCCGATTAAATATAGTGGATACTTTGCCGCTGAGACACTATTGACGCTTTTTACTGTTCAGTTGCTATGTTGCTATAAAGTTACTAGAAGCATTACAGCAGGCGTTACTGATCCATTGTTCCTCTTACAAAGGGCCCCTGCAGATTCCTGTTACTTTACACCGGTAACGGCTCTAGACATAACTGATACTTTACTACAAATCAAAATGAAATTTTCCTCTGAATGGGACGTGATTTCTGTAAGGCTTCTGCGTGTCGCACGAGATACTGCTGCGGAAGCTGGAGATCTATGGGTTTAGGGGTTCTATCTTAAAATGGATGGAATCCTTTCTGACAAATAGGTGTCAGAAAGTACGATTTGCTGGTGGAGTGTCATGGCAGGTGTGCCTCAGGGGTCGGTTCTTGGACCACTTTTCTTTCTTTTGTATATAAATGATTTACCATTCACTGTGAAACATGGCCGATGCACATCCTTTGCTGATGACACGACTCTTCTCTGGCATGGTAGCGATAGTCCTGAACTAACCAGATTAATTAACAAGGATTTGGCCAGTGTTAAGCGATGGTGCGACAGCAACTGTTTGTCATTTAATGTGTCTAATGCCCAGTTTCTGAAAGTATGGATAACTTTATTCTTCAAATATTTCCTATGACAACGATTGTTAATTCAATTGTAACCATAGTAATTATAGGCTTCATAACTTTATACAATAGATATCTGGTACTTCAAAAACCGGGCATAAGACGAAGATTTTTTTATCCACAATACAGAAACAGAATTATTGCACTCGACGCGCGTTTTGCTAACCATGATAGCATCATCAGGAGATATTTGAAACTTATCTCCTGATAATGCTAACATGGTTAGCGAAACGAGCGTCGAGTGCAATAATTCTGTTTCGGTATTGTGAATAAAACTTCGTTTTGATGCATTTTGCCGAAGGTTCAAAACCACAACATAGATAATCATGACAAATTTTAATAGGTTTTGCAGAATCGCGTCTTAAGATAGTTATGTGGACTTAAAAATAGAGAGTCATGTAAATCTTCTTTTATCAAAGAAAAATTTTGACTTCCTTCAATTTTTATTCTGGAGCCTGTTTGCCCTATGCATAAAAAGTATTCATCCATAATTCTTTCGGTTAATTTAAATAATACCCGATCATGCTTTAATATAAACTTACCCTTTAACACAGAATTCCATTGTGTACAAAAGCAAGAAGATATTTAATCACCTGCCACAGAGCTTTCGAAAGATTGTAGAATATAAGCAATTTAGGAAGCAAGTTAAGGAATTGTTGCTCTTGAAGGCATATTATGATATAGAGGAATACTTGGACCATTTTTAATCTGGCTTTTTGCCTTTTTTACTCTTATAGTTGTTCATACGTCATAACAATTTTGTCTATGATGGTGGTAGTTTGGTGCCCATAAGTAAGTGACTTGCCTATTTTATTTTATTCTATTCTGTGTTTTGTCAAGAGTGTGTCTTTTGTCTCAACTTTATTTTATTCTGTGTTTAGTCAAGACTATATCATTTTCTCTCAACTTTATTTTACTTATACATTGTATTTTTGTTTGTACTATTGTGTTTTTATTATACCTGTTTACTTGTATTTTATTTTTAAACTAAATTGGTAGTTAAAGAGAATTCGTTTATAGGTGCTTCCTTTATACTTTTAAATTTTTTAATCCTTTTTAGTTTCAATTATTTTCTATTCATTGTATATTATTTCCATTTTTAGCAACTATAGTTAGTAATTATTTGTATTTTTTTCCTCTTTTATATATTTCTTCTATCATGGCTTTGTCAACAAACTTGTGTTTATGATAATAAATCAATTTTTGACTTTGCGTTTGACTTTGATCCACAATCACATTGAGGCCCTGTTGTAATTCATTGGCAGATAATTCTCGTGATAACTCAGAGGACGAAGGCATGTAACATTTTAGGTCTCTTAAGGATTTCTTCATACCTCTTCTTTGTCTTAATGTCTTGGTTTGGTTTACTTAATTGATGCGTCCAAGATGAAGCCTCGGTTACATTCTACAAGCTTCTGCAGCCTACTGCAACGTGAAAAGTTCATGCTTTCCATTTGTTCATTATGCTGGCATTAAGGGATCAAGGGCATCTAGGAATCTCAGTAGGTGTTCAGTAATATCCAGGTCTTCATAGTCTATAAACGCTGGCTTTCCTCGCTTCATCTTTGCGGTAGCCTCGAGGGAGATGTTTTTTTGGCTACAGCTATCATCAAGTCTATGAATTTGTGGTAGTTTTTAGCCTTTGGTTGATTAAAATGGACGCACATATCGAGCTCCAGTTCAGTTTGCCGAAGTTCCATCGTGGTATCTGGATTCCTACCATAATCACAACAGGGCGATGTTAACTGTGTGGAAAATCTGGGCGGAGGTTGTAGTTGTGAATGACTTGATATAAAGCCAAGATCGAGGTTATAAAACCAAATGTGGATTGTTGGTTTCGTCCCAATCTACGAATATTTTTCCATTGCAATTATTATTCTTGTATTCCATAAGCTATGGTAACTATAGGAATCTCCTACATAGAGGGTTGAATTTCTGGATGGGATTCTTATGGCATTCGCCGGTTTGTAGATATTTACAACAACTAAATCATTAGCTTTCATAGTAGCCGCATGTACAGGGTTATCCAACGAGGACTAGACAAGGCGATTTTTTGACTTTCCCTGTACTTTTATAAAAAAAAAAATGAAGTAGCCATCTTATGTAATTTTGTCTTGAGAATTCGGATATGTTCAGCAAACAACAATTGAACATGAAATAAAAGTGCTAGGGGTCACTTTGATATTTTTTAAATGGAACACCCTGTATATTACTATATTTTTGGACAACAGCTAAAGATGGGTATAGGATATTATACGCAAAACGTGTTTAGATTTTTTCTAGAGAGTCCAAAAATGTAGTAATATACAGGGTGTTCCATTTAAAAAAATATCAAAGTGACCCCTAGCACTTTAATTTGATGTTCAATTGTTTTTTGCTGAACATATCCGAATTCGCGGGAGAAAATTACATAAGATGGCTATTTCAGTTTTTTTTATAAAAGGGAAAGTCAAAAAATCGCCTTGTCTAGTCCTCGTTGGATAACCCTGTACATTCTCATCAGAGTTACATCCGGTCAGCTTATCGTTTTGCATTTTCTGTCTTGCATATGTTACGGTGCCATAAATAGCACTGTAAGTTGCTCCAGTCAAGCGTTGTCCAGGGATGTTTCCTCATTTTAGAAGCTCATCGTCTGAAGAGGTATGTGTTTCTTGAATGGCTACGACGTTAATTTAGTTATCAATAAATATCTTAGATAGGGTTTCTCACGATTTATTGGGAACACCAGAACATTGAAATTAATAATTGAAATGGCGGTCTTAAAAATTAAGTGGTAACGCTTCGTATTTTTTTTTTTGGTAAGCATAATATCGAATAATAAATAAAAATTTCACTTTGACTTTTTTTATAGAATTTTTGCATCTTTCTCACTACAAAGTGGGTAATTCTGAAAATTTGCCATCTGATATTGAGCAACAAGCTTTAATAGTATATTACATAACAAGTGTTGAAAGTACTAGTTTTCAAACGAGGAGGTTATTTAACGGTAGCCGAGAGCGGAAATACTACGTGGTGGTTGAAAACGTACTTTCATACCAGTAATGTATACTATTTTTCCTGCCACCGCTTGAGATGTGAAAATGAGATAAAAAACATAATTAACATGGCTTGAAAGGGCCTTATATTACACGCGTGTTGAAAAATGGATTTCAACACGAGTGTGATATTAATCGTTTTCTCAAGATTTTAAAGTGTTTTTTGTGTCGTTTCCATACGTGGTCGTAGAAAATAGCATATTATATATGTAGGGACTATCAGTAAGAGAAGGGGTGGCCCCTAGGGGGCCTTGTAGATAGTATGGGGTATCATCGTTCTCCATGCACCATCTATACTCCCCCTCCTCTGCAATTATCAGCAGAGTTAGGTGCCGTCTAAGCCTACAGTGCCATCTGTAGAATTCCTACCAGGGCTCTGCACTCCTTCCTAGGTAGGCACAGCAATCCCCTGGCGAGACTCTAAAAAATTAAAAAAAAATTGTAAGGGCCGGGCGTCGAACCCATTGCCTCGCATTCTAAACAAGAGCCCTACCACTTGAGCCAAGCTTCTACACGTCTGCTTTCCTGAAAAACGCTCATACAAATGCGTGCAAAACTGCTAGCCGAGATGATACGAATAATTAACCTTAAACAGCACTAGTCATAAAATATAAATCAGAGGAGGAGAACGTTGCCAATGAATTCTCAGTTCCCATTACTTTTAGTTTGAAAGAGTATTATTAACCTTACGCTTGGCCCACAGCTCGCTTCGCTAGCTCCGAGGCGCAACCAAACGAAACTTAACCCAAATAAAAAAAGAAACAAATATAACCGTTGTCACCGACGGGAATCGAACTCGGAGTGCCGGCTGTGTCACAAATACGCAATCGTACCACTAGACCACTAGGGCCGTTGCAAGCAATTTGCTGAATCGTAAATACATGGGTAATTATATAGGTTTGAGCAACGTTGCCAAGAATTGGCAATGTTGCTCTCCCTCACAGCTCATTTATATTTTATGACTAGCGCTGTTTAAGGTTAAATGGATACGAAGCCCTGTGCTAGTGCTGGGCTGGAGCTCAGTCTATTTAGTGCGACATGCTGATGATGACGCCGAGTATATCGGACATTTTTAAAGCTGACGTATTACGTCCAGGCCTCCAAAGCTCTTTCCCGAACACTCTGGGATCACACAGGGATCAGGCCCAAGGTATCCGCGTGCGGAGCCTTCTCTGTCTAAGGCGTCAGCGGCGTCGTTTCCCGATACACCTGAGTGTCCCCGTACCCAGACCAGCGAAGCCTGTTTAAGCATTGCAAGTTCAGTCAGCCAGCCTCTACACTCCCTTATCAAGAAGGAGCGCGTGCGGATCGACTTCAGCGCCATGAGTGCGGCCTTGCTGTCGGAGCAGAAGAAAATCCTCCCGCCACCGACATTGGGCCTTAAGCCTTAACGACTCCCAGAACCCCATGTGGGGACTAAAGAGACTCATTTAATCCGGCAAATGGACTTTGTGGCTACAAGGATCTGCCCGAGAGCAACAACTCAAGGGATTAAGATAGATAGATAGATAGATTTATTCATGTCAATGTACAAAATATACTTACATACGTTAGAGTAAATCAAATAATATAATATAAACTTATCTTAAGCTCTATCATTAGGTCTTGAAGTTTCATAATTCACACAAATCATAATATATAATAAAATGACATTAAAATTGTGATTTAATCACAGAGTCTACACTTAACAGATAGTAATCAATATATAAAACACATTAAAATTCATAGTTAAAATATTCTGTAAAGTTAAAAAAAGCATTTTGGACCAATATACATTTAATTCTTTTTCCATAATCATTAAAAGAGAGCTCTCTAAATTCACTGCCCAGTACCCTGGACCAGTATGGCACATTCTCAGTCTACAGTATATAGGCACCAGGTGATTTCGATAACTTGTATTATGGTCATGGACTTCCTGATGACTCGTATATTGACCTTCATTGTTCCGAACATAGATAAGGTTCTCCATGATATACAGTGAAGGCAAGGTGAGTATGCCCACAGATATGAATGCGTTCCTGCAGTCATTCCTAAACCCCAACCCCGCTAACACCCTTATAGCTTTTCGCTGCAGACCAAAAATACGATCAACGTGAGTTGCATGTCCCCATGCTAAGAGCGCATAAGATAAATGTGAATGGAATACTGCAAAATAAGCTGTTCTTAAAGAATCCTGCGATAAAAGGGTGCTCAAGCTACGTAGTAGATACAAGTTCTTGGAGAGCCCAGCAGCAACATGCTGGATGTGAAAGCTCCACTGAAGCTCCGGATCAAGATGGACGCCCAGAAATTTTATAGAACTCTCGGAGTTAACCGTGCCTAATTCTCTTAAAGAGAAGACCATTGTATGAGTTTTGTCATGGTCCAGCAGAAGCCTATTAGAAGCAAACCAGTCGTCTGCCCCATGCCGCGCTTGCCTAGACCCTACCAGTGATTCTTCCAGAGTGTGAGCCGTACATGAGACTGTGTCGTTGATGTATACAAGAAAAAGTATAGGCCCCAGGACTGAACCCTGTGGAACCCCTATATTCATCTGGCCCTCGGCTGATGACTCACCATTCACTCTTACCCGCTGGCATCTGTCCCTTAGGTATGATCCAAGGAGATCTATGCTCTCACCTTGAACGTTGTATTGCTCCAGCTTCCCAAGCAGAAGCCGGTGGTCCATGTAATCAAACGCCTTACTGAGATCACATGACAAAACAGAGTTATACTCCAGGTTGCGGAAACTCTCCAATATATCCGAGATTAGGTCCAGAATACGCAGCACAGTACTCTTGTTCTTCCGGAAGCCAAATTGACACCCGCTAAATAGACCCTCGTTTTCGAAATAGGCAACCAGTTGCAGAGCCATGCACCTCTCCACGATCTTGGATATGATAGGAATGGGCCTGTAATTTCCTGGTATGTCATAGGTTCCTTTTTTATGTATGGGGATAACTAGAGCCTGTTTAAGGACCGTAGGGAATGTGTTTCCTGTGATACAAAGATTTATTAGTTTCGTGAGAGGAAATAGAACTACATCTTTTACAGTTTTAATCATTTTAGTGTTTAAAATATAAATGTCACGGCTGTTTTTGTTATTTAAATGATCAATGATGTCACGAACATTATTGTACCTTACTTCTGAAAAACTAAATTGTGTGTTTGGTTGAACTATGTTTCGTAAGATATCTAGAGGGGTTGTGTTCGTGTGTGGAATTATTTTTATGAGATTTGCAGCTATATTTGTGAAGTAATGATTAAACACATCTGGACTGATGCTGCATGTTATACTGTTATCTTTGTTTTTCCCCCTATGTGTGTCAATTAAGGTCCACATACTCTTACATTTATTACCCGATATATTAATTAGTCTATCATTAGATGCAATTTTGCACTCACACAATGCCTGTCTATATACCTTCCGATACTCCTTATAGTGTTGTTGGAATGCTCTGTATTGCCTACTCAAATCGCCAAGAAAATTAAGGTGTTTCCTCATCTCCTTAAGATCTTCATTGAACCAACCGATGTTGTAACCTTGGTCAGATCTTACAATGTACCTCTTTTTAGGCGGCTTCTTTCAGATTATGAATGAATCTCGTGAATTTATCATCAACACTAGCAGAAGTATCACTAACAGATAGGAAAGAAGTGTTGATTTGTGTAACCGGTTTACATACCTTTTCCCTATTTTTGAAGCTCGTCCTCGGATGGACTTCAACCCTGACAGATATGCCCCTGTGATCCGAAACATCAAGCTCCCGCACACCAAAGGACAAAACCGCTGTGTCATTTGTTACAAAAATATTATCTAAGCACCTATTGTTTCTAGTTGCTTCATTTATTGTTTGTTTCATATTAAAGTTCCTGAAGAGATCAATGAGGCTATGGGTGTCCCCCCAGCATCATTCACACCAAAAGGAACATTGAAGTCACCAGCCAGTACCACGGATTTACCAGAATTCAGAGAACCAAGGTTTTGTTCGAGTAGCAATGAGAAGGTGTCAAAATTTCCTGAAGGGGATCTATACAATGCTAAAATATATAAATTAAAATTATTAATTAAAATACAATTACACTCAATACATTTCTCAATCACATTCACAGTATGAACAAACTCTTTGTACAAGTTTTTCACCAAGATGGCAGTTCCGCTTCCTGAAAACTGCTTCCTCGCAAAGTGCGCCATCAATGAGTAGCCCTCGATTGTGAGTATCTCCAATTCCTCTTCTCTCAGCCAGTGCTCACTAATACATAATACATCATAGTCCTTGTCAATCAAAAATGCTTCCACCAATTGCAGAGTCTTATGACGCAGAGATCTTACATTAATGTGAAGTACATTAAGTGATTGTTGGTTGGATCTGTAGAGACACCTGCACTTGGTTAGGGGTTCTGACGTCACTTGTCTCCTATTGGCCAGAGAGAGTGTAACTAGCGACAGTCGAAGCTCTGAGAGCTAGGCTTTAACTTCATCTTCTTCGGCATTCGAGCTCGTGGCTAACTTCTCACTTTCGCCTAAATTCCCGCCAATTTTCTTGTTTTCAAGTTTAGAATTTTCGAATTTTTCCAGCTTTTATTGAAGACAAGTCATTTTTTCCCTCAGAAGTATGTTGTTTTCTTCCAATACCTGGTTTTTCCCTCGTAGCTCATCCACAAGAATCTTGAAATAGCTGATCTCAACATCTTTTTCAGGATTAGCAGATGCTTGGTCACTGGTATGCTCCTGGAACATTTTCACATTTTCACCAAAGTCTCTTGTCGCACATGAACGGTGGTAAACTTTTCCGGATGTTAAGCATACGATTGGACTATTTAATTTGTTTTTACAGCAAAAATACCGAGCTTTTTCGGCGAGCTCACTTTTCCGTGCATCTTCAACCGACGCCATCTTGGAGTATCACTTAGTTCCACGATATATACATTAGTTTTTGCAGTTCTGGGAACAGTCTTACTATTTTACAGTCTACTTTGAAATCCTTAATTACAGTATAAAAAACCAATTTGTTAGTGTCATTAATTTTGTGATCACAGTCGAAATGGAAACTTTGAGTGAGATAAGATGTTCTTATTTCACAGGTGACGATAAAATATCTTTAGGCAATAGACCACTCTAAATGTAAATTAAGAGCAAATTATTTTATTGTAAATGGCTAATGTCTGTAAAGTTAAAAATATAAAATACAAATACTAAAATATATCGCTTGAAATATTTTTAATATAGAGTTTGTACTTTCTGATTGAATTTTAAATTCACAATTCATTCAAATGTAATTGATATTTTTTTGGACGAGGTAGTAAAAAAAGTTCTGTATATCGCACATAAAATAACACTTGTACAATTAATTCAAAACTTGTTTAACACAACATAAATAATTGTTTTATGTTAAATGCCGCAACTCTTATTCCCATCCGTGCAGATTTAGTAATTAGATGCAACTTATACACCAGAATAAATACAATAATCGCTTCATTAAGGATATCTGTAATTGGCAATTTACTGATAATTGACAACGGAGCAAAACTATTGAGTCTTAAACACATTTTAATATTATAATGGCAAAATAGAATGGTAATACCGCTTCAATCGAAGTAATCACGGCAATCTTTTAGTGACCGACGACGTACGTTCAAATAAGAAATTAAGACCTCCCAAGTATGGTTAAATAGAGCGGATACCTTAATGTAAACAGGCTGCAAGTCTCATGAAGATTGCGTATTTTTCACTTTTACTTTGAAGCACTTGCCAATTTCCTAATTTTTTTTTGTTTCGTTGTGTTTGATTACGATGATATTTTCCATGGAGTTGCGCTAGAAGTTAAAATAAACTTTTAAAATGGCTTTTTGTTTCAGACCAACGTTGGACCAATCATTCTGTGCGTGAACCCGTACAGAGACGTTGGAAATCCCCTGACCCTGAATAGTACAAGAAGTTTAGCCTTAAGTCACCAGTTGAATAAAGTAGTACAAGAGGCTGTCAGACAACAATCGGAAACAGGATATCCACAGGCTATCATATTATCTGGTAATAATTATTTTTGAATAGGTACTTACTTTTACAGCTCTGGCGGGCTCGAGACATTTTTGGTAGAGAATTCCTCTGCAATCTCATAGGTGAAGTGCAAATAACATAATACATTTTTCCTACAGTTCCTCCTATGGAGATATAAGCTCCTAAATAACGCCGCTGGAAATCGGGTTTTCTCGAATAACTTTTAAAGTACTTGGCGCAATTTAATAATTATGATGGATACTAGTTAAAACTGTACCTTTTAAACACACTTGGCTTATTTAGTTCGCTCGCAGACTAGTTTTAACACAATAATGCTCATTTTTTACGTTCTGTATAGTAAAGGCATAACAAATTAATTTCAGACTACAAGAAAATTAATGAACTGTTCTCAAGGAAAATAAATTTAAACGATAAGCCTGCTGTACCCATCTACAACATTTTTGCCTTTAACAGATACGATTCTCGGCGTCTTCTTTGGTACCATACTCATCCCCATCTCGTTCATATTGTACACATGATTAGGTTCGAATTTGTATCTGCCGTAAAGTTCTTCTAATTTATTAAAGAAACTATCGACATAAATCGTATTAAAACCGCTTGCTCCAGCTAGACTTGTAGGTGTAGTTTGACGGAGACGTAGCCTTTCATGGCGTTTTCAAAATACTTCTACCCAGTCTCGCCCTGCCATTTTACAGACTTTATCAAATCGATTCGGAATTTTGTTAATTTCAGCATATTGGTAAACTAGCTGGCGTAGACTTTGGATCGTGATTCCATAAAACATATTGTCCATTGTTAAACAGTATTCGAGAAGTTCGTTTCACCTCTATGAAAGTCGGTCTGAAACGACCTAGTCAAGTAGCGACCCTATTTAATGCAAGTCTTTTTCTTAGTCCCCCTCCGGAGATACCCACTCTCTCAGCGGCTGCCCTTTGGCTTATTCAATCTTGTATAAGCTGCTTGGCTTCATCAATTTGGACCTGTGTCTGGTCGTTTCCTTTGGTAATTTCGGGGCATCGTTCTGAAACAAAGAAGCACGTTACCATTAAGATCATTGGGTCAAGTATGCCCACCGGATCAAGTGTTCGCACGGGTACACTTAACCCCATACACTTACCCCAACATGCGACATTTAGGAAACAATGCAGGAACAATATATTTCAACAACAATTCTTCCTAGGCTTATACCTGATACGATACTTCAATATTAACAGTTTATCAGACACAAATACTTACATCGATAGTGATGATCCCCAAAGAGCTACCACCAGTGCAATTTGATTCAATATTAAAAAAAAGTCCCGATTCTAAAGTTTGGCGCGTAAATTTTTAAACGATGCAGCAACACCGTTAGCAACGACCGTTTCTTGTTGCCTCTGCGAGCGTACTAAAACTAAACTAATTGACGAACTGACCAAATAACATCCTGATCCCCCGATCTCTAGAAGCGGATAGGTACACCGGATTTCGATTGCAACATTGCGAGGCTTCGTTGACACACATTTGGCAAAAGGCTTTCAATTTTCGGTGAATTGCTTTCAGCCTAGTTGTTAGACGCTATGCTTGTGATACGACGGACCGGGTTCGATTCCCGGCAGTGCCGACAGATGTTTTTTTAAGGTTATGTTTTTCCCTTTTTAAAATTTGAGTTAGTTTTGGTTGGTTTTGTTTGGTTGCGAGTGAAGTGAAATAATAGTCAACGTTCCACAGGAATCATTATGATACACATGAGGCTTCCCAATATCGGTGTACCCAGACTCTTGTCCGGTCTCTTAGCGTTCATTACGTCACCGCGTAAACTTATCCACTGTATACAATTATCCCGAACGACTCTATGCCATAAGCTAAGAAAACACACTAAGAATTAAAAAGTGTTAAATTTTAAAACAAGGCGAATGAAACACACAAGTAACCAACAGTTGTTGTTGGAAACCTACAACAATAAACACAAATTATATCACCAGGAATATCACATTAATCTGTCATTGTAGTATTCTGCCATATTGTAGTAAGTCTTATTTCTTAAAGCATTGGAAACGGATCTACTGAACAATTTGTACTTTAATATTTCTATAAAGCAATGGTAGGTGATTATACATTTTGAAACTCTCATAAATGAATGAATTCTTTGTTAACGCCCATTTAGGGGCAGGGGAATATTTTCAGACTGACGTCTTTGGTAGGACCCAGGCCTGTTAGGCACAAAACGTTTTTTTTATAAGCTAAACATACTGTTTCAAGTATAAACAATGCCACCAAAGTTAAAATATGTGATGCAAGAACCAAATGTCTGCAATGATCTCTGGATCTTGCCCTGTTCAGATATTTAACTGATCTCCTCTGATGAACGAAAACTGAATTAAACAACTGCTGGCCGCATAAGCCCTAGAAAGCAATCTCGTATCTAAGCTGAGACTCTCCCAATGAGTAATAAACGACACATGATCCTAATTTTCAATCCAGAATGATGCCCAAGAATTTAGCATGAGTGGTGCTCTCAATTGTCTGTATATTGGAGAGAGTTGGTGTCACACCACTTTTTGACACACTCAGTATCTTGCAAAACTGTCAGTTTCAGGTCGTTAGTCACATGCCCATGCCATGGAATTGTAGCATCATCAGCAAAAAGTGTGATTTTACCTTGAATATTTAGAGAGGTCGGGTCATTTATATCAAGCAAGAATAAAATTGAACCCAGTACTGATCCTTGTGGAACACCCCTCGAAATAGCTTCAGTCTTTAAGTGCTTCTCATTGCACTGCTGCAACCTCTCGTAGATGTAGCTTTGGAACCAATGAAGAGTGCTCTCTCGAAAGCCATATCACTGAAGTTTCAATACGACTGTGCCGTGATCTACACAATCAAATGCTTTTGAAAAATCGCAGAACACTACCCCCGCAACACCGATGTCTTTAAGATGTAAGTAAACACTCTCCAAGAAGGAAAATATATCATGCATGGTAAGTGCAATTTAATTTTTGGAACCCAAATTGCTCCTCACTTAAGATGTTAAATTGAGCATTTTCATAAGTTTTTCAATAACCTTTGAGAGCGTAGACAGTAGGGAGATTGGGCGGAAATTGGATGGATCACCTGCATCTCCACCTTTGTGAACAGGTATAACCAGAGCCGTTTTTAAGCAGTCCGGAAATACACCTAATTAAAGTGATTGGTTTCGGATGTGTACCAAGATCTGCATGACACAATCAGGAACATTTTCCTGAACCTTGGCTGATACACCATCACCGAATTTTTATTCTTTATGTTTGACATTGTTTTCCTTATCTCTTGTATATTAGTGTGATTGGATGAAAACGTAACACACTTCACTATTGCAAGCGGAGACTTCAATGCGAAAATTGGACAAAAAACAGAACCATCAGAAACCGTACTGGGCAACTATGGTACCCCAGGCAGAAACGAGCGCGGTGGTAAATTACAATGAACAGCTTTTTCTACAAGAAGCCACACAGACGATGGCAATGCCCTGATGGTAACACCAAAAACGAAATCGACTTTATTATAACTGATAAAAGATATATTGTCAAAGATGTTACAGTACCGAACAAGTTCGCTACATCTAGTGACCATCGATTAGTGAGAGCGCTGCTAGAGATATCACTAAGCGCGGAGAGATATAAAATGAAACACAACAAAAATAACAAACCATGGAAGAGACAACCAAATTCGAACAATACATGACAGACTCCCTAAACCAAACACTCCAACAGACGATATTAACAGCTTCAACAATATAATAACCGAATCAATCGCAGATGTCCAAGACAAGTTCTGTTCGAAGAACCAACAAGAAAGAAAAATAAGTCCCGAAATGAGAGCAAAAATGGAAAAGAGAAAGAAGTTAAGAGAGAAAAATATAAGCCAAAGAGAATTGAATATAATCAACAAGGATATATCGAAAGCCATAAAGAAAGATAAAAATGAAGAAGTAATACGAACTATAGAAGAAAACAAACGTACAAAAGTAATAAAGAAAAGACTATCTACTGGAAGAGAACAGATTTTCAAATTAAAAGACAAAAATGGAAGAATTACACACAACAGAGAAGAAATACTACATATAGTTGAACAGTTATATGGAGAGCTATAGGCATACCAGTACCAAATGACAGACAATCAGGAAAATTATATACCAACAAAAACAGTAAACCAAGGCTCAGGAGAAATTCCGGATATAACGACAGACGAAATAAAATACGCTATTAGAAAGATGTAAAAGGGCAAAACTCCGAGAGAAGATCGAGTGACAACAGAAGCAATCAAATGGGGGACAAGAAAAACATAAATAAAATACAGAAACTATTTAACTTGTGTCTGCATAAGCAAGAAATCCTTGAAAAATGGAATAACACCATAATGATCATCCTCCACAAAAATGAAGATTGCACTGACCTTGAGAGTTACAGACCCATTAGCCTGCTAAATCACCTATATAATTTATACACACGTATACTTACCAACTGGATGCAAAGAAAACTCGATTTCTATCAACCTCGAGAGTAGGCTCGATTCCGCTCAGGGTATAGTAGAAATGACCACCTACAATGTCTGAGGACCTTAATTGAAAAAAAACATCGAATACAACAGACCCTTGGTATTGATCTTTGTAGACTTTCGCAAATCTTTCGACACGGTGAATATCGAAGCTATCCTAAGGTCGCTGGAGCAATGCAGAATAGATTATCACTACTCTAACATCATCAGGAATATATATGAGAATGCAACAGCTGCTATAAAACTCAACGAGACCACCAACAAAATTGATATCAGGAGAGGGGTAAGGCAAGGCGACACTATGTCACCAAAATTATTCTCAATAGTATTAGAATATGCCTTTAAAACATTGAATTGGGAGAGCGAAGGAATAAGAGTTGACGGAAAATACTTAAATAACCTTCGCTTTGCGGATGATATAGTGCTGATAACAGATGACCTAAAAGAAGCAAAAGACATGCTGGGAGAAACTATTACAGCAAGAGGAAAGGTGGGACTGAAACTTAACGAAACAAAAACGAAAATGATGACAAACTTAAAACCCAGTGACAACATTAAGATCGGAAAAGAAGAGATTGAACTCACATACAAATATACATATCGGGGGCACGAGATAAAAATAAGTAGAGATAACCAGACATGTGAGTAACAAAGAAGAATATCCCTGAGCTGGGCTATCTACGGCAAATTTAGAGACATCTTTAAATCTGACGTGCCCATCATCATCAAAAGAAGGGCGTTCAACAAGTGTGCCTTGTCAGTTCTCACATACGGGGCCGAACCTCTTACTCTTAAAAAAATCAGTAAAACAGTTCAAAATAACCCAAAGAAAAATGGAATGTTCAAAGCTTGGCCTAACGCTGAGAGACAGATTAAGAAATGAAAAGATACGTAGAAGATCACGGATAGATGATGTAATTAAACGCATTGCGAAGCTCAAATGGAGATGGACGGGACATGTGGCAAGATTGCGAGATGGGAAATGGATGAAGAAAATTCTTGAATGGAGGCCAAGGAGTGACACACGTAGCCGTGGTAGATCTCCCACCCAATGCTCACATGACATCAAAAGAATTGCAACAAATTGGATTGAAACAGCACAAGATAGAAATCGATGGAAAACCCTTGAGAAGGCCTATGTCCACCAGTGGACAGAAACATGGGCTATATGATGATGATGATGATGAGTACAAATGTATCAGGAATATACAGACTTTAGAGGTAGCTGAGATAATTATTTGGCTGATTTAGGTCAGAGGTTAGTTCTTCTGACACAGAGCAGTAAAACTTATTGATTAGGTTGAGTTCAGCTTCAATTTTTCTTTGAGGGGAGCTTATTACCTCTGAAGTTATTTATTATTTTCAAATTAGCTTTACTTTTATTACGAGATTTATTTTTATATTATAATACATTTCTATTGCTCGTTTGAGTAGGTGTGTCTATACATGCACCTGTACTTAGTAACATAGTTCAAGCGAAAATCATTAAAATAGTGTTTTCTTGCTTCACACAAAAACCTCAAGTATTTAGCAGATACACGTAGCCCTTTAGTTACCCAGGGTTTTTTTATTTTAATTTTTTATTTGGAAGCGATCTATTGGAAATGCCAACAAATAGCTCAAAAATTATTTTAAATGACTGATTATAGATATAAACTACATCCCAGTTCAATAGTTTTCTTGAAACTTTTTGAATTTGGACGATCGAAAGATGCAAACAGGTTTTGCTTAACTTCTTAGGAGCAGGAATTTTCGAGGTATCAGAAATTAAAATAGCATTTGAATGAGAGCACCTTTAAATAAGGTTAAAACAAGAATGTGATGAGAAGTATTTCGTGAATTATTAGGTGCGGCACTTATCTTCATGTAGTCCGCAAATAGCACGCAATTATATAATAAATATTTCTATAGTGGTGGCGACCTTTTTCTCTCAGTGTAATTGTGAAAGATTTTGCTTAACTTCTTGGTAGCAATGATATTCGAGTTTTCAGACATTAAAAAATATTTTACTAAGAGCACTTTTAAATAAATAAGAATGTGATGAGAAGTATTTTATTATTTTGAATTATTAGGTGCGGTTCTTATCTTCATGTAGTCCGCAAAACCGTATATTTTTTGCGAATAGCACATAATCGTGTAATAAATATTTCCCATGTTTTTTTCTCAGTGTAACTGTAAAGCCAGAATGACTTTTAGGTTTTGCTTAAATTCTTGGGAGCAATGATTTTCGAATTTTCAGAAAGTGAAAAGGCATTTGAATGAAAGCGCCTTTAATTTTTTTTTGGTAGTGGCACACACACAAAGGGAGATCCTATGGCGCTCGACGAGCGGTGTGTGTGCAATAATAATGTGATCATTATCAAAAAAGTATTTTGCCAATTATCTTGCAACACGTTTTTCTTATTAAAGTTAGAAGGTAAGCAAGTAAAGATTTTAATTAAAAACAAACCTAACAACGGAGAGTCGTGTTTGCAATACCCGGCTCCGGGAGTGGAGTTCTAGAGCGCCACCAGTTCTTACCAACTAAACTGGAAAAGCTGCCCTGGTGTTGTACGGGATTGTTAGGCACGCTTATCAAACACAGAAACTTAATCTTAACTTAACAAGAAAACACTATCTAAATTTACGGATCAATTTATTAGATCCTTCGAGGTTTTTTTTTGAACAGCAACAATCCTACAGTGAAATTTTTGCAATTTAAAAGCAAAGAAATGTCAAAAGTCTATTAAGTAATTAATAATAGTGGTACAATATGATGATTGTACAGAGAGCAATTCTGTTGTTAACTTGGTACTGTATGCCTTACACCTAATTGCTCTAAACACTACAATCCGAAGTGATCACTTTGGTTTACCTACCTAAGCTTATTACATATACGTATGCGTGCGCTAGTAGCTGCACCAATTATAAATGTAGCGATACTAATATGTATTGATAAAAGACCACAATAATTATATCAATCGACCCGATAAACAAATGAATAAATAAATGAAGAATAAAATTATCGAAAGCTATCTTAAAGCTTGGCTGTCAATGCTTGATTTATATTTAAATATTAAGTGCGATTATATCAATCAGTCAGAAAAATAAATGAATAAATAAAATTAATCTATCTTAAAGCTTGGCCGACAAGAAGTAGTGTGTTAACGAGAGTGAGTCCTCACGGAGGAGGTAATTACCTTATCCTCCGTGAGGGCTCTCTCTCTTTTGCTTACTGAGGAGTCTTTCTCATCATGTAATTAATACATTTCCCATCCTTATCTACATATATGTTGACCTTGCCCCTGACCCTGACTTTTCCCCTCCCCTCTTAAATAAACATAATAAAACCAGCAGTTCTGTATGTTTCTTCACTTCACAGTTTAGTTTTCAATGGAAGAACTCAAATTAAGAAATCGAGTACTCAAGAGGGTCAATTCAGAAATAGTTAGTTCGGAAACAGTTAGTTCAAAAAAGAAAAAAAGTGAAGTGCATTTGAAAGAGGAATGCCCTATTTGTTTTAGTTTTTTGAAAAAAGAAAACATTTGCACACCAAATTGGTGTGAACACAAATTTTGTTTAGATTGCTTGACAGAATGGTTAAAAACGAAGGATGTTTGTCCATTGTGTAGAAGTCATTGTGATTACATTAATATAAAATATATTAATCAAAAAAGAGCTATTGTGAAAGAAACTAAATCAATTGTAGATATTTTTGAAACTATTCTAGATGGTGATAATAATGAAGAAGATAATGAACTAGTTTATATCATTCCCAGAACATCAATATGATAATAAAAAGGAATTTTCTGTTTATAAGAAACTTTGATACTTACGATCATTTAGTCGATGCTAGTTATATACATTAACAGTTATGGATGAGGCTGTGAAAAAGTTACATGAAGAATTTAACCAATTAACTTCAGATAATTATTATAATGCTATGCATAGCAGACCAGAGTATGTTGACTTTTATTGTGAGTTTGCGGAACATTATTCGAAAGGTGCGTCCGCTTGTGCTCAATACTTCGAAAATTTCAATGTATTGCAGTTTGTAGTTGAACTGAAACAATTGGGATTTTTTGTTGAAGTGGTTAGTTTGAAGAAATATATAGGAGATCCAACTATATTAGATGTGATAAAATTGGCAGAAGAAGAATTGGGAGAACTTCAATTTGAAGTATTTGTGTAAGATATGGAGAACTTTGTGTTAGAACTTTATGAAAACTTTTTGATGTCGGAAGCCTGTTCGCGGTTTTATGCGCTTGCGGGAAATGATGCTGAAGCTCAAGATATACTGTGGTATGAGAACTATATGCAACATGCTGAGTTTTGTAAAAAAGGTGTACAAGTGTGTAGCGAGTTCTTAAAGAACAAAGACAGAGTAAAGTTTGTATTGGAACTTAATATGTTAAAATTATATTATAAGAATATATGTGTGTATTAGGAAATTTAAATGTGAGAAATGAAATGTATTTAATAAAACAAAGTTAAATAAAATTATTTTTTTTATTCATTCATAAAAAAATTATTATAAATATAAAACACATTTGAAAGCGCACACATAGATGGTGACTTTGAATGATAAAAACATTTAGGTGTTGAAGCAATTAAAATTGGTTGTTCATCTAATTCAATTATTGGTTTGCTGGAATATTTTCTTAGGTAATCTGCTTTTTCGTTTCCTTTAACGTAAACAAATTGCGCTTGTTCAGTCAATTTTTTTACAATTGTTGAAAAGTGGTGTAGTGGAGTATAACCGATATTCCAATTAATGCAGTGGTGATTTTTCATTAACCATACAGCTTGCTTGTGCGCTTCAGGAGAAAGAGAATTCAAAGAAAATGGTTGCTTGAAAACATAATGACTAATTTTTTCTCCATCATAGGCAGCTAATTCTTTAGGTAGAAATTTATTCTTTTCATCTTTGAACGCTTGAATATCCAAAACTAATCTCATATTTTTAAAGTTGCAAATTTTTTAAACACAAAGTTTTTATTGGAATATGATTCAATACGTCTTTTCAGTTCTTCTAAATTTTTAATGAAAATGTCTAATTTCTTGAACATATTGTAAGATCATTACTTCATGAACTATATTAAGAACCTGCTTGGAGTTGCTCTATCTTTAAATGATCTTATACAACTAAGAAATATTTGTTCAAATGTTTAATAAATGTAGTGCTTCAAGAGGGTGGGGGTGAAATGTAATATTAAAAGCAACTTGAAAATTAAAGTTGTTTAACAAGTTTAGTGAGTGGGTTGTAAGTGAAAACTTTATCATGTAATATTAAACAATACGCTGAAGTATCTTTTTCTAAATCTTTGTTTAGTTCAAATTCTACTCTCATTACTACAGGTCCAGCTTGTAAAGATTCCTTTTGATGTGAGCAATTTATATAAGCAATAGGAGCTTTTGATTTAAAATCGCTTGGGTCAAATAAAGGTTCTTCGGTTTTTGCATAGTAAGAAGATCGAAATTGGGAATACATTTCATATAATATAGCATATTTATTATTACTTATGTCCAGGAGAAGATCATTATAGGGGTATCTTTCAGAATTCAAAAAAACTTTAATATTTCTCAAGTTTATATCATTAAATTCACTCATATTTGATATTTTCGAATCTCTCTTCTCCTGTTGGAACGCAACTATAACATGACGAGGAGTTTCAACTCTAGTAGATGTCTTAACAGGCCAATTGTGTCTGGATGTTTTCAACAGTTCCGGATATTCAACTAATTCCCAACTTCTAAATGCAATAACTAAATCTGTTCCCTTATCAATAATTTTTGTTAATGATAATTCTTGAGGGATTGCTACTGAAATATGTGGTATATTCCAAGTTAGTTTGTGAAGAGTAATTTTTGGTATTTCACTTGGATCGGTAGTTATAATAGCATTATTGTCAGTGTTATCTCGCACAATTATTAGCTCCTGTTTTGCGTTTAATATAACTTTCCTATAGTCTTCAAAGAAACCCATTAACATTTTAAGAGGAATGCAAACATTAAATGAACCAGTTTTTTCATCAACTAATGTATTTGCTATCTTTGGTGACCATCCTGCATTTTTTAATTTGTCAGATTCATTTGTATTATATGAGAGGTAACCTTTTAGAGTGGATGTTAAACCAACATCCCTTATAGAATCTATCGTAACCCCATTCAACTGATATCTCATTTCTCTAAAGAGAAATGCTATCCCATTGTTTACAAGAGATAGTGTTTTAGAAACTGTTCCATCTGCTTTAGATAATTTTCCCTCTATGTAAAGAAAACTTTCGCAGGGAAGAGTATACTTTTCAATTTCATGAACGGGAATTAGTATTTCATCATTGTTGCTTAATTTTGTTGGCAAATATGGCTCATAAGAATGCAACTCTGAGTGAGTAATAGAATTGTCAATATAAAGTTTTTCGCTAACATTAAGTATACTCATTTCAAAAGTTTAAGTCCAAGTGATTTAAGAAATTGTTTGTTTGTACTTGTTAATCTATTAGCGTTGACTCGACTACTAAACTTAACTTTATTATGTTTAGCTTTATATGTTTTTTGAATTTGTTGAATATTGGCTGTTGATTGAATATCGTTTCTGTTATAAAAAATAACCATTATAAATTTAGCTTTTTTACATGTAATCTTAGTGAAACAGTTTCTTTTCGAAAATTAACAAAATCGAGATTCTGATCTAATATTTTAACAGTAATTTTGTCTATTGCTTTCACTATTACCGGAAAATAAATAATATTTTGAGGACTTTCAATTATTTTAAATCCTGGAGAAACGTTTGGGAAAAATTGATGTATAATATGGACAGGTCTTCCGTTCAGATAGGAACCTTCAGCAATACTGCAATCTATACATAAGGAATTAACTTTTATAATTTCAGCTGGATTGTCTGATAATTTACTTTTTCCATCACCTTTAATAGTTTGGTTTTTAAATCCTAAAATTTTTCCAATAGTTCCATCTTTAAATGTAATATCAGCCGTAGATTTAATTTCAGATTGTAGAGTGTTATGATTAGCATATAAGTGTAAAGATATTCCTTTTTTATCAAAAATATTTTGTAGAAATTTATTTATATCGCCTATTTCATAACTACCAGCAGGTATTTCAACATAATCGTTTGAATTCCCGTAATACAGTTTGTTATTAGTTTCATCAATGTTGGGAATGGCATTAAAAGTTTCAAAATTTGTTAGTCCTATAACATAATCTGAGTCTTCATCTAAGTAAATTGGTGGATTAAATGATGCAAAAAGTTCACTACTTTGTGCAGAAAGAGCTATTGTAAATGACATGTCAGTTCCCACAACCTCTTTAAAATAAAGAATAGTTCATAATTACATGTTTATATAAAGAAATTGTAGACAAAGTTGCCCACAAATTGATGAATCATATGATTGATAGGAATCATGATTATAAAAGATGTCATTTTTGCTACCATCGCTAAAGAAGTATGATATTATTTCTGCAGGTGGTCTTAAACCTCCAAAACTATCAAAATAAATAATTTGTTTACCGTGCTTTACATAAGCTGTCCAATGAGTTCCTGGACCATATTGATCATCCAAATTAATAATAGCACATTCAACTTTATTTATAACTTTTGGTAGTTTATTACGCATAAATATTCCTCGAAAATTAGGGATTTTCAAAAGCCTCACATATTTTTTTAAGTCAAAATTTGAAAGTGGTTTGCGAGGTAGCATATTTAACAGTTTTTTGCATAGGGTTTCAAATATAATCCACAACCTTGCTTATAAGGTCGCAAAAAGAGACCTTTACCAACTGACATTTGCTCTATAGCCTTATTATGTCTTTTTTGTTCTTCAAGTTTATTTTTTGCCCTTTTAACCGCATTTATTGATGAAGCAATTCCTGCAGCTCCCCCACTTAGTGCTCCCAATCTAGAGAGTTCTGCAAATATTGGAATTAGCGGTAACAAACCACCGAATTTTGGAATTGGGATAATTCTTTTAGCAGGTTGTTTTACCTTTACGTTTCCTTTACTGATAGATGCTAGAGCATCTTCAGCCGCAATTCGTAAATTTTTGTATTTTCTTCCCAATATCCCCCTTTTCGCCCTTCGTAACGCTGACTGAAATGAGATAGTCCTGGTAGTTCTTTTTCGTTTTTTCAATTTTATTCCTTTGCCTTTTTTTATTCCTTTTCCTCTCTTTTGAATACCCATACCTAACTTAGACTTAGTTTTCATAATACCCGCTATTCCTAGTGCGGCTAATCGTTCGCCTAAAGAAGCGTCACTCGATTTAAATCTTTGAAAAGCTCTTTCCGCTAATAACTGATCTGCCCTGTTGCGATTCTTCAAGTCGGGAAATTTATAATAAGCAATATCGTGTTCTTTGCAAGCTTCGTCTAAAGGATTTTTACTCTTATCTCCTCGCTCAAGACGTTTAACAAGTTTTGTTCCTGGACCACAATATTTGTATGATGGAATGTGTAATTCAAAAGGTAGTTTATTAATAAGACTGTTTAGTGAACCACCTTTCAACACGAGCATTAAGCTTTTAATAGAGCTAGATGTAACATATCCCATTATATATATAATATGAAGTTTACAGTTCCTTTCTTCATTGAAACAGTTAGAGCTTGCTCAACACTGATCTAATGCAGATCGAAAAGCAACAGTTTTCTTTACCGATAAAAAATCATGATCTAGATATAATAAATTTTAGAAAGCATGGTGTCTTGTTTGGAGGTTCATGTAAAAGAGCAATAGTTGTAGGACCCTCTGGATGTGGGAAAACTAATGTAATTATTGCCCTATTAACTTCCGAAAATGGGTTAAGATTTGGAAATGTGTATATTTACTCAAAATCATTATATCAATCAAAATACGAGTTTTTAAGAAATCTATTAAACTCAATTAAAGAAATAGGATATTTTGAATCATCTCGTGAAGAAGATATATTACCACCGAATGAAATTAAACCTAATTCTATAATCATATTTGATGACATTGTTTGTTGTGATCAGAATATTATGTGAGATTACTTCTGTTTCGGTAGACATAAAAATACTGATTGTTTTTATTTAAGCCAAACATATTCAGCTGTTCCTAAACAATTAATTAGAGATAATACCAATTTGTTAATAATATTTAAACAAGATGGTACAAATTTAAAACATATTTATGATGATCATGTAAATACCGATATGTCTTATCAACAATTTAAAGACTTATGTGGTATTTGTTGGCGGTCAGATTATGATTTTGTAGTTATTGATAAAGATTGCAACATGAAATCTGGTCGTTATCGAAAGGGATTTGATAACTTTATTAAATTTTAGAAAATATATATAACCATCATTTCAATTAAGTTAATATTAGTTCATAATCTAAACTATATCGATAAACATGAACGAGAAAATTGCAAAAGAACTAGTGAAAGCTCGTAAAGCCGTAAAGCGAAAATATCAAGCCCTAAAGTCAGATATAGCAGAATCAAAAATTCGCCAAGAAAAAGAGTTAAAGCCCATTACTCAACCTTTGCAGGAATTAATTAAAACTATAAAATCGGAACCATTAATAAAACGGGAAATATCTTCACCTTCGTTCTTTTCAACTCTTCAACATTCTAAATTTTCACCTATCAAACAACAACAACCAACAAGAAGACAGACAAACATATATAAAAAATATCTCCCCACTGAAATACCATCATTTTTGCAAGATGAAGAAATATATGAGAAGAATGATGATAGTGATAATGATGATGTTTTTTTACCCAGCCCTAGTCGCAGATTGAGTTCTACAATGACATCTCAAGCAAGAGGGCGTACTTCTAGTCCAAACGAGTCCACTATATTCGAACCAACTGACGAAGAAGTTAGACAAGACATCCTTGAATTAACTAGAACTCCGGCTTATGAGGAATATCTTGAGGCATTTCATCCGCTCGTAAGAACATTTGTTGATTTGGCAATTAAGGGTAGACGAGATGTGGATAACACTCACGGTCTAACTCATGACCCTGTAGCGGAAAAATGGAAAATTGGAGATAGTTTAATTGATTTTGAAAAAGAAAATTTGAAAGTTAAAAATTTAACCTACAAAGGAACTCCCGGATTGTATGAGCTCATTTTTTTCCAAGATCCAAAGGGTTATACATCAAAAGATCTTGAAAATTATATGGATATTTTAAAAAGAACAAACGCTTATAGAAGAAATTATGATGCTAATGAACAGATACAGGGAACTACCGATCCGAAATATCTAACAATAATTAAACCATATTTAATTGAAAAAAAAATACTGAAACAATCGAGCAAATCGACTACATCCAGCATTTCAAGCGTTTCAAGTCTAAGCAGATTAAGACCACCTCAAACACGTCAGAGAACAACAAAAACAAGATCTACAAAAGGAGGAACGTTGTTAAATTTATCAAATAAAAAATTGATTATGTCTATTATGATGATGTAAACGAACTAGTGGAAAGATTAAAATTACTAGTTTCTTCGCAAATGGCAGGTCATACGGGCCACCAAAATGAGATTATATCAATATTGGAAGAACTTCGAGAAGCAAAAATAATTGTATAAAAGGTAATTAATTGCAAAGAAACAATTATTATGTTATAGTCCATGAAGGTAAAATGTCGATTGATAAATTCGGATCACACATACTTTTCAAAGATCAAAATAAATTATTAGAATATAGAAATGCTCCTTCTTCTTCTTCTTCTTCATCTTCTGAGATCTTAAATATTGTGGATATTAATAAAGTAAAATTGTATTATAACATTGTTTTACCTTTTATCGGAAAATGGGATTCCATTAATAATCAATATGAATTACTTCAAGATGGAAGAAATACATATGTTTTCCCATTCAAAGAGGGATATATAGAGAAAGTTGAATATCCAAAAGAAGATGTTGCTCTTCATATAAACGGTAAAGCAGGAAAATATGGAACGAAAACCAAAATTATATTAGGTGATATAATCAGTTTCCACAACGCTAAAAAATCGATAACATATTTGCCTTTGTTTTATGGAGAACTTGTAATAAAGTGTCCAATTATAATAGAACAATAAACATTCTTAATTTACAACTATGACTGTTAACTTTAAAGAAGAAATTGTTAATGAACTTCATAAGCCAAGCAGAAAATATTACAAACGTCGGAGGGTTATAGTAAAAGGTTTAAATGATTTATGGCAAGCTGATTTAGTCGAAATGATACCTTATTGGAAATTGAATAGAGGATATCGTTACATGTTGGTAGTAATTAATGTATTCTCAAAATATGTTTGGATAGAACCAATTAAATCAAAATCAGGAAAAGAAGTTACTCAAGCTATGAGAAAAATTTTGGAAACTGTTGAAAATGTTCCAAAACACCTTCAAACTGATATGGGAAAAGAATTCTTTAACAAAGATTTTCAAAAGTTAATGACTGATTTTAGCATAAATCATTATAACACTTATTCTAATTTAAAAGCCAGTGTAGTGGAAAGAGTGAACAGAACTATAAAAAATTTAATGTGGAAAAAATTTAGTTTGCGTGGAAAGTACAAATGGATTGATATTTTAGATGAAATAGTTCAGAAATATAATAACACAAAACATTCGACAATCAATAAAAAGCCAGTTGAAGTTAACAAAAATAATGAAAAAGACATTTTAAGATCATCTTTTACTCGTGCAAAAACAATCGATCCAAAGTTTCCAAAATTTAGGGTTGGTGATTATGTGCGGATAAGCAAGCAGCGAGAAGCATTTTCCAAGAGTTACACGCCGAATTGGTCAAATGAAATATTTAGCATAAAAAAAGTTAAAGTTACAAATCCTACTACATATTTGCTTCAAGATGAAAAGAACCAAGAAATTGCAGGAGGGTTTTATGGAGAAGAGTTGCAGAATGTTAAACATCCAGATGTCTATTTGGTAGAAAAAGTATTAAGAAAAAAAGGAAATAAAGTATATGTTAAATGGCTTGGATTGGATAAATCACACAATTCATGGATTCTTAAAAAAGATGTATTATAATTTAATGGTTGTACCTTAAACGTATTTTAATTAAAATTTTTATATATTTTTTTATCAAATAAAACAAATGTTAGTATTGAAATATTTTATTAAAAATCAATTTAAATTTAAACATTAAACCTTTCATTAAAAATCTTGTTCCTATGTTCCTTACTCAGAAATATGTCCAAAACATTTTGACATTGCACAATTCTTCTATCAAATCGAAGTCTGTCTGCATAAAATTTCTGATATTCAGATATTCGCGCTTGCCTGTAAGCAAAGGACCACACCACCATCCAATATAGTTTATTTTTATCTTCACAAATATTGACCGATTTCTTCATAATATTTCTTCGTTGAAAGATTATTATTTAATTTTTCTTCCAATTGTTCCGGATACAACAAAAGCATTTCCAGCATCACACATACATTTTCACTGTTGACATTCTGATTTGGATTTAGCACTTCATATATGTCGGATAGAATGTTTCTTGATTGTGTGCAAAGGCTAGTTTGAAACAATTTGAAATACTTCTCAAATTCTTGTTTGTTAATTATTTGAATTCTATAATCCACAATCTCAATGAGCGACCATAAGGTGTCAACAGAACTGCATGAAAGATAAACATAATTTCCATGCAATTTTTGAATTTTTAAGATGAGGCAATCATTATATTTATGAAAGCTTAAAGTAATGTTACCACACATCAACGATTGTGTATCTGAATTAGAAGAATAAAAATAATTAGCTATCACTCCCTGGTATTTCAACAGAGCTTTCCATTCATCTTCATTTAGACTCACATAAAATCCGTTTCTGCTTCCAATAAGAATTCTTGGTGAAAAATCACTTAAACTTATCCCAACAGCTATGAACTTGGATGAAGAATTATTTAAATAATACACTTTAGAATTTAGAAGTTTTTCACTAATTTTTATACATGAATCGTCTTTCTTAAACACATTATTAGTATTAGTGCTATACTCATTTACTTTACTGAAATTAGTATACATGTTTATTATTAAGTGTGATCTGGTAAACTGAACTGTTTCGAGATAGTCTTTGATGATATAATATGATCCCCACCAGTTATCATCCCCACTCTTTTATCAGAAATTTTAAGGTTGTTCGTTTTAATTGCATTCTTATTATTCTGTTTTGAATTTATAATACATAAGTCCTAACACTGTTATGAGAGAAAGTAAACCTACTGTTAATACTACATTAATAATATAAGATATATAACACTTGAAATTTTCTTGCTCGTTAAAAAGGGTGTTGTTTAAATATGTAAGATTTGTTGATTTTATAGGGTTTTCTCTATGTATCAATTCGGAACATTCATCATTTTTACGTTTGATGATCCAATTTGTGTCATAAATGGTATTGTTTACATAATAATATAAAATTTTGAAGAAATTGCTATTAATGTTCATCTGCTGCATTTTAAAGGAAAATGCTTAGCTGCTATTATTAATTTTTTCAATTCTCATATGATAACATGATTGCGGTAATTCATAATCCGATGTATTTTTGAAACAAACTAAACTATGTGTCACTTTATATGGAATATGCACATATAAAGTATTTCTTGTAATGTAATATAACAAAATATATGGGGTAAGAGACATGATTAAAACACCTTAAAATTTTAATTCTATATTCTAATAAACAAGAAGAGACAACTCTATTACAGTATCATCGACTGAATGATGACATTTACAATAATTCAAATTATAAATAGCAAAAAAAAGGGATAATGAAATTTAAAACATAACAATTACAATATTTTGGATGCCATGATGACATTCGCAACAGTCAAAATTATAAACGAGAAAAAGAAAATGTTTGTATTAAATTTTGTCATAACAACATCTTGGTCTTCACATTTCTTCATCTTACAAAGCCACAAACATTCAGCTAAGTCACACTTGTTGTGAAGTCTATGATGTTCTTCAATAGGACAATCATCAATCGTCCATTCAAAAATTTCAGCACCACAGTAAAAACATTTGCAAATATCAGCAATTAACAAATAATAAAAACCTGCACGAGCTAAAACTTCGAGCCTTAATTTACCCTTCCATTTATTAAATGTTGAAAGTCTTTTTCATAACTTCTATATGAAATATTATCAATTTCTTTATCACAACTTTCTAAACACATGCTTTGGTAGTTAGGCTACCTTTAAGTAATACAAAGCTTTTTCCTATCTTAAATACAATCCAACAACCTTGAAAAATCGGTTTAGAAGAGAGGGAACATTGTTTTATAATAATTCTTTATGCTCATCTGCCCATTGATAAAAAGGAATATCATGATGACCCCATGAAAGTGTATCAAAGCTGTCCGGAATTTTATATCTTTTGTCGTCTGAAGAAGTTAGAGCTAATTTATTCACCAATTCAGTAAACATATTATGTAAACGAGATCGAAAGGTATACATAGTGCAAAACGTTTTTGAATTATTTTCAACTACATCTTTGTAATGAATATATGTTAACTGATTTTTGATACTACTTTTTTTAACCCCTTTTGCTCTTTTAAGCAAACCACTTTCTGTTTTAATGCAATATGCTTTCGCTCCGGTTCCATAAAAACTTTCAATAGGTTCACCAGCATATTCATCTTTAAATTTTCCAACCACAGATTTAGTAATTGGCATATTATGACAATTGCCGATTTGATAATTTGAAGTATCAAATCTATCTATATTACCCTTTATGTCATCATAAACATTTTCGGTTTGAATTTCTAAAATGAAGGAGTCTGTATCAGTATACAAGAGTTTAACTTTTTCACCGTATGAAGGTTTAAGAAAATTGTAAAAGAAATCATACATTAAAGTTTTTGATATATCCAATATGGAAAATCCCACATAAATAGGTTTATTATATTCAACTAAAACTTTTTGCATTTGAACCGCAACTAAATTTTCTGAAAATATGGTTAAGTCTTTGAAGTAAGGTTTTGCAATAAGATTTTCTGCGCCATCTTTTCTACTGTTTTTTGCCCATTCAGTACCCAACCTAATATCAGTCCTTTTGTCAACATTTTCCATTGTTTTTCCATAAATGCTATTATTCGCTACTTTATATGTACTTTTTTCAAATTTGTTTTTAGATTCATTTCTTAACTTGGTGTTTAAATCAATATATTTTTTTAGCCATGGTGATTGATTAAACTTTAAAACTCTATATATTTTAACTATCTCTATGCCATTTTCAATGCATTGTTTCAATAAAGAATAATGAAGAACATATTTTTCCTTATTATTTAAATTTGGAATTAACTTTGACCATTTTGAATTAGGAGGTTTGTAATTTTCAGGACAGAATGGAAATTCATTATGTTGATCATGTAATATATTTGGATATTTTAAATCAACTTCAAATACATATCCTGATTCTGCAGTGTCAGAAATATTCATTATGTTTAAATTTTCAATTTCATCGTTTTTTAACCAAATGAAATTATTTGTTGGAAGATATTGTGACATTGCATAACCGTATAAGTTTGTTGCATCAAGATACAAAATATATTTGCTTGGTTCTGATGGATCATAATTTGAGAGAAATATATTATTTGCTTCAGATTTTCTACTTATACAGGTACTGACTCCTCCACGAACATTACTTTTAAAAAAATGTAACATATCAGGATCGGTTAACAATTCTAATTCTACCCCAGTGTAACGTAAACATGCATCAAAACTTAAACCGGGAAAAGTGTAATAATGAGCAGGATCTAATTTATAAGTGTTTATACATGTTTTTCTAAAATTTTCGAAAACATCTGCAAGGAGTAACACATCAGATTTTAAATAAATGTCAGAATATTCGCCAATCGAATTGCATTGAAACAAATTAAATACAATGTTGGCTCTCTCATACTCTCTTTCGGAAATATGTTCATCTGTTAGATCATTATAAAAGTTTTCCTTATCAGGCAAATTTACCTCATCTAGTTTCGAGTAGTTGTCGATATATTTATATGGAAAAACTCCTTTTTGACGAATATATTTAAATTGTTCTTTGTCATTAAAGTATTTTGATACTTCTTTACATTGAAGATCATCAAGCGTTTCAGATAGATTTGCCAAAGAATATGGTAAAAATTGAAATGAATCTATAAATCTAATATGAAAATATTTTTTTTAAGGTATTTGATTTTTTATCGAAATAGGAGCCAACTTCAATATGTTTTTCAAATGAAATATATTTTTCTTTATTTTGAGCTATTACAGATAATTGTTCATTATTTTGACATATATTCTTAATAAACAAATGGGAATCATAATTCCTCAAATTATGTAATATTACAGGAATAAAATTTGGTTGTTTGTAATTTAAATTACAGATGGAATGTGCAGGACCTCTATATTTTCCAGTGATATGACAATGATCAGCAACTTTATCATTATCAATATATTTGTCACAAATATGACACTCATTGGTGTAGTTCAAATGTATTTTATCTAATTCAGATAATTTATTCATTTTTTTATGAACTTTAAGATATTTGCTGTATAAATTACAAATATCTCTCTCTAAAAAATTTATAAAGATTTGGGCACTGTTAGGTCCTCTATATAGTTCAAATTTGGAAAAACTATCATCAAAGGAACATTTAATATAATAAGCAAATGAATATGGAAGGTGTTCACATTTTTTAATTGTGTATGATGCAGAATTATCTAATTCGACTTCCATGTCTGAATTATTATCATCATTATTTAATAGAGGCTTAAGAATACATTCGAAGTCAGCATATACAACGAAAGGAACTTCCATCTGTTTTTGAATGTTAATAAATTTAAGAATATTTCCGGGAGAATTATTTCCAAATTTATCGGCTTTGATTTCTGTTGATGGTAAATTAATTCTAACAAAATCACAATCAAAATTGTTGTGTCTAACTAAGTATTCTTTAGTGCCAAAATATTGTAAACAACCATCACAAAGATGTATTTTGCCATTATGATTAGAAACTTGCTTTGAAATTAATTTAGACAAATCGGAAATGTAAGAGTAATGAAAATTTCCATCATCATCACTAATTAATAACAAGTTCACATGAACTACTTTCTTATTTTTTGTATAGTGGAGGGGACCAATTATTTGATATTCAAATTTAAAATCTTTTTCAAATTGTTCGAGGCCATACACATTAATTGAAATTTCATTTTGTGATTCAAATTTTGGAATGTCTTTTAAAGTAACTGGAAAGTTTATACCTGTTACGTTCAACAGTGTTGTGAAATGTGGGTATGATGTAACTTCACAGGCCAGTCCTGTAGGAGGATGAATTGCTGCAACAATGGACCACGCGAAGCAGCAGTTATCGTTGTTCCTAGGATTTATAACTGCATGCTTCATCCTTATTTCTTCAGGTAATGGAATGTGTGCTGACGCGCGAAGGGGATTATATTTGTTGATGTTCACTTCCAAATGCAGAATTTTCACTAGTATCCATCCTGAAAAGAATAAAAAATAAAATAAATACAATTTTAAAAATTAATATTTTTAAAATGATAATTTTTTTAAAATTGGCCATATTTTTAGAATATTTTCAACAAAAGAAAATAGTTTACCTGAATCACGTTCTGCTAGTTCATCAGATTTTCGGTCTATGGTTTGCAACATGTCTTCCAAGATCAATGAGAGTGTTGTGCTGCTACATATAATATGGAATGGTGTGTTAAACGATTTTACTTCATACTCCTCATTGGTCGGATTGAAATATAACCCAAACAATTCCAAATTTAATTTTAGCGTTATTAGCCTTTTTAATTCGGCTTCTATTACAGTTACAATTTTATTCAAAATTGTATTAAAAAAACTTTTAATGTTGACTTCAAATTGATCTGCCGAAATCCTGTACGATATTATTCGTTTTTGAAACGCAGATTTAATAATTTGGATTCCATCTTTACTTCTGATTATCGCATTGTCTTTGTGGCTGTTTGTTCTCAAATGACTTGCCCACATATTTCGCCTCACAGTTTTTTTACATTCCTTGCAGTATTTATCATCTGAAAAAAAAAAACGAAGTAGAGGTTAGTTTAAACATTAAAACTTAGAACGAAGAAAATTACAGTTTACACATTTAAACCACGAAAATAAAAATTAAATAGCACATATCAAAAAATCTTACCATTGGTAGAAGTGGATGCCATTTCTGTTGTCTTTCCACAAACTTGTCGAATGTGACGCATAAGATTATCTTTGCGGTTGAAGTTTCGTTTACATATAAAACATTGGAATTGCATTTTGAAAATCTTAAAAATAAAAATGTCTCTTCTTGTGAAGCTGCTTTTACATTCGGCTGGGAAATGATGAAAAGGTTTGAAACTCATTGTTTTAAATAAAGGGATTTTGGGAAGGTTTAGATTGTTATCGATGGAATTTACCAACTCCTCAAAATTGTTTATAATCCAATGCTGTCTTTACATTCAACAGGTGAAATAATGAACATTGTTAAAATTCATTGCTTTAAATTAAAGGAATTAAGGGAATGGATGGATGGTTAAGGGATGGCATTTACCAACTCATCAAAACTGTTTTTTATTCGACTCCACTTCTCCTGATCTTCTTTATTAAAATATTTCACAGAATCTAAAGAATAGCCCAAAGTTTTTAATTTTGAAATAATTTTTTTGTTTTTTGAATTAAATTTCTTTTGTACAATAAACGATTTATTTTTTACATTAAAAAATGTTTTGTCTGTTTTAGAAAATGTATTATTTGTCTGTGTTTGTTTCGTTTGTTGCATCTGTGTTGCGAGGCCATATGGTTTATTTTGAATTTTAAAAAATGTATCGTCTGTTTGAAAAACTATCGTCTGCGTATCTTGTTCCGTCTGCGTCTCTTTTGTATTGTTAAATTGTTCTGTTTGGGTTTGTTTACAATTATTACAATTTTGAATAGAAGGAGGTGGAGAATTCATACTATTCCATGAAATGTCGCTAAACTGATCATTTCGTAACATAAAATTTTGAACTGGAATGAATTCATCAGTATTTTCAGAGTTATCAATAGAAAATTTAAAATTATTTGCTGCAATATTTGTTAGTGACGAAGTAGAAGCTAGAAGTGGACTTTTCTGTTGGTCATAACTTACAAAATCGTTATCGTTAGAGCCATTAGGAATATTTTGCCCGCAGGAAACTGATAAATTACTTAAGGTAGATTTTGAAGAGAAATAGTTTGATTGGTTATTTAATAAGAGAGATTTGAGAATGGTAGAACTTTTTACTGCGGGACTTTCTTGACTACAAGGTATCATATCATCATCATTATCACTAAATCTATTGTCTGATATGTTTAAATTAGTATTTTCAATGTTATTTGATTGTTCATCGATTCGCGAACAAGAAGGTCCTGCTAAAGTTGGCTCAAACGATCTATTTAGTGGCAGTTCCACATTATCAGATGGAATTCCTAATAAATCTTTAAATGTTGTCAAATCATCTAAAACTTGTGATGGAATTTCACTCTCACTATTTTTTCCCCAGTTTAAATTATTTTCCACCACAATATTGTTATATTCAAATGAATTTAAATTAAAATTATTATCCAAAGGTGTGATTTCAATATGTTCTTCTAAATTTAGATCAAAATTATTATTTTCCAAAGCTATCGTTTCAATATTTTCTCCTAAATTTAAATCAAAATCATTATTATTTAAAGCTGTGATTTCAATATTTTCTTCCAAATTTAGATCAGAATTATTATTTTCCAATGCTGTCGTTTCAACATTTTCTTCTAAAGCAACATTGTCTGCAGTTAAATCTAGCAAGATTTCATTGGAATTATTATAATGTGTGCTACTCTGTTGATTTAATACCCTTTTAGAAATGTTATTTTTAACAATACCTTTTACCATTTCTTTAAAATCTTTGGATCTTTGGCTTAAAGCTTCACTATTGTCACTAAGAATTGCCGGTATAGAAATATCTGACAAAATGTTCACTTTGATGGGTTGGTTTTCAAGATTGGGAACACTGAATGAATTAGA
>MU182057.1:329080-443338 GCA_016904865.1 Pissodes strobi
ATATATATATATATATATATCGGTATTTTACCAAATACTGTACATTTTTAATATGTTGATATAGGGACAATTCATTGAAGTTCAAGTCACCGATGGCGCCTTATACCGAACGAAAATCCACTGCTACTTCCTTGATCAAACTAGAGTTATACGGCCGTTACCAGGTGAAAAAAATTACCATATTTTTTACCAAATGCTAGCCGGACTTTCAGCGGAAGAGAGGACCAAGTTGAACTTGGATGGACATAAGCCTTCCACCTTGAAATATTTACAGCACGGAGATGTCAGGCAGGACGTGACGGAAGATGCTTCCAGGTGGGATATTTATTTATTTTTACTGCCAAAGCATACATGATTTTTGAATATGTTTCAGATTTCAAGCTTGGAAGACTTGCCTCGGAGTTCTGGGCATTCCTTTTTTAGATGTAGTAAGGGTTTTAGCCGCAGTGCTGTTGTTAGGAAACGTCCATTTTTCCGATGGAAAAGGTAAATATATCAAAAGTACCTAATATATATCTTATGTAACGAGCTGCGTCAAGTAAGCCCCTCCTCCCATATCGAATTTTGAACGCTTTTTTGGTAGAAATGGATTGGATGCGAAGTGGTGCCTTACCGTGCCATTAATTTTAAAAACTGCGCTCTTTTAGAGTCAAAATAAAATAAAACATTTCAGACATCGCACGAAACGAAAACGAATTGTTAAACAATTTGAGGGTGCTCAACTGTTCATATTTTTAAATTTGAAGTAGTTACTAAACAAAAACTAATCTGAATTAATCCCATGACAGCAATGATACCATTAGACCAAGAAATACGTAATAAAGATATACCAAATCAAACAATTAACCTGTGAAGCAAGTATATGTGTATAGCCGGTAAATATCTGCAGGTGAAAATGAAGTGAGCTCATTTCGGGACCTGTATTAAGGCGGCAAGTTAAAATTGCAAATTTCGATTCAGTAAAACAGTTTAACAGCCATGAGGCTTACAGCCAACTGCAGTAAAGGCATATCATTCAAGTAGTTAGACGCTATACAAGAATAAATAACATAATTACCATAACATCAGCAAAATAAATTCTCTACTATGATGATGAAGAAAATAAGTATCTGCAACCACGGAAGGAATTCTGTCCCACGCAATGTCCCTTTTTTCTGTAGGAAGGGTAACCACACTATCAGTGAAATACCGTTATTAGACAATAAGACAATAGGGGGGGGGGGGGGGGTCCTAGGGTCCTAGTCTTTGTCCTGGTTCTTTAGAGCATCACCTTATGGATCATCTTGTGGATCTTCCTGAATGGCATTTTCTCTATGTTCATCCTTCCTATGTTACTGATTATTTCCTGCGTCCTCGTCGTGTACCTGAAAAATTTCTCTGTCCTAGCAGTCTTGTCCCGGCTTCTCTGTAAAGCTGTTTTGTCGTCTTGAAATCCTCCCATCTGTAATTCATGATCGTCCTTTCCAGCGTGAGTAGCTTCTCTATGTTGGTCTTTGCTGCGGAGCTCCAAACCGGCGCGGCGTACATGGCTATTGGTCTGACGTAGGTGTTGTCATGATGTAGGGGTATATTGCGCTTGCTGCTAATCCTGCTCTTTTCCTGGTCATCTGCATGTGGCCCTTGAACGTCAGCTTCGCGTCTAGCGTGACTCTTAGGTACTTGACGGTGCTCTTGTCCTCTATCCGTGTTCCGTTGATCATGATATGTTTCCTTTCTTTCCTGAAGTTGATCAGTTGAGCCTTTTCCTCGTTGATCTTAAGCTTCCACTTCTTGAAGTATTCCGCTATCTGCCTGGCATGTTGCTCTATTCTCTGCGTGGCCGCTATCTGCTGGGTTGAGGATGCTACGTCATCCGCAAAGAGTGCTATTTTGTTGTTCTGCTTCCTTGGTACGTTATTGATGTATATGTTGAACAGCGTCGGCGACATCACGCTTTCTTACTGAGGGAGTCCCGGCTTTATTGTCCGTGTCCTTGATTCTGTCCCGTTGATCAGCATTGTTGTCGTCCTGTCCTTTAGGTAGCTCATGATGATTCTCCTAGCGGCCGATGTTATCCATGCTTCGTGCATCATGGTGGCCATGGCCTCCCAGCCATACGGTGTCATAAGCCTTCTCCGACGATTGTAAAAAAAAATAATTTTATGAACACGAATAAAGTCAGTAATTCAGTAATTCTCCAGATCCAAAAGTGCCGCTATGGTGGTCTTCCTGGTGTTGTTTGCTATCATTGCATAGTCCACTATCCTCGTAAGCTGCAGGTTTGACTCCTGTTCTTTCTTGGTTTGGCGATGAAGATAATCCTGGCAATTTTCCACGTCCTAGGGAAGTAGTGTAGTCTGATCGAGGCATTCTGTCTGACAAGGGCTTTATTTGGCAGGAACTTGGCCTTCTTCATGACTCTTCCGTCTGGTCCTGGCACTTTGTACGCTCTGGCCCTGCTTATGATCCTCCTCAACTCTCTGGGGCTGGTGATTATTCTTCTCATGTGCTGCAGTGGCAGCGCTGCGATCTCGTCCTGTCATCTGCACTCTTCTTTTTGTTCTGTCATCTGATAGATTCTCCGTCAGGCTGCTGATATTGGCGAAGTATTCCGTAAATGCCTCCGCTTTTTCTGTCCTATCCGTGATGATATATTCTACGCCGTCTCTCGTCACATTGATCGACGCGGCGGGACTGTCCAGGGGCTATTCCTATTCTTCTTGATGTGCTTCCAGATGTTGTTCTCTCGGCTTACGGCTGCGATTCTGTTGTTCCAGGCATCGTTGGTATATGAATCCAGCATGGCTTGGGTAAGTTCGTACTCTTCGAGGTAAGCTGCTCTATCATTAGGGTCATGTGTATTCTGATATGTCCTGCGTAGTTGGTTCCTTCTCGCGATCTGTTCCTGAATATGTAGGGGCGGCTTGTCCTGCTTGAGGTCAGGGTTCCTGGGGATGTTCTGTTATTATCCTGGTCATGACGTCTATGGCATCATCTATCTTTTCAGGAGTCTCCAAGTCGCGAGCTTCTCTTCTGAAATGTGTCCAGTCGACGGTCCTGTAGTTGTACGTGACCCTAGGCGCTGCGAGGGCTGACTGATGCATCGTCTTGAATATTACTGGCAGGTGATCAGACTGCAGTTCCGTCATGGTGGTGACCGAGGAATTCTTCCTTTCCAAAAAAGAATATCTACTACATCCGTCAAGAGGGCACTCCAAACGGAATCATTGCTTCAAACAACTCGGAACAGCATTGCGATGCGAAAGTATATCGATACCACGATCCGCTTATGGGCCTTAATTAAACCAATAGGAATGCACAATAGTTACAGTTAATAGGCGGAGCTAGATTCAATTTATGAAATTTGAAAAACGTAAAAGCAAAGCCAGTAACTTTTTCTGCTAGATTGGAATTGATTTTGGGCATGCCTTGGGTTAGTTTTAGTTAGTTGCGCCCCCGAAGCGAGTGAAGCAAGCGGAGGGTCATGCGCGAAGTGAAACTTTAGACATTCTAAACATAGTAAACAAACGTAGCTCCGCCCATTAACTGTCACATTTGTGGACTCCTATTGGTTAAATTAAGGCCCATAAGTGGATCGTGGTATGGATGCACTTTCGCTTCATCGATACTGGTGGGTTGCACTCGGAAGTAAGGTAACGAGAGTATCGACACCACAAATCGACCAGTAAAAGGGAAGAAATCGCACTACTTGATTTTGTAGCATTTACAACGCTACAATATTCAACGAAACGATTTCTCGATCTCCAAAATTAAATCAAGTACTTACCCTATTTGGAATAAGTTAACGAGAAATCATATAAAACAGTTTAGTTATTGAAAATAAGCTAAAATATTCCCATCAAAATGTTTATTTCCATATCTGCTGGGCAATTCTAGCAGAGACAGAATGGGTCTTCATAAAAAAATGTAAGACTCTTTCATTTAGACAAATAAAAATGATTATTTTTTAACAGTTTTAAGGAGAGTAGTTTTGTTGAAACTATAAACGTATTTCAGGAATCGAAGTGGACGTACGAGGTGAAACAGAATTAAATGCAGTTGCAGCTCTGCTAGGAGTTTCGGGTGCGGCCCTATTTAGGGGCCTAACGTCACGGACTCATAATGCTAGAGGTCAGCTGGTAAAATCGGTAAGTTTCAACTTGTGCACGCAAGCAAGATGCTTATAGAATCCTTTATCTTCTGTATATTTAAAGTCACTCCGGCAACTCGTTATTACTTTAACTTCCAAATATTTTTCGACATGGCGTCGTTAAAAGATATTTGGTTCCACACATACTAGCCCATCTAGAACCGGGCATCTGTGATGGCTTCGACAAACCTCCTCATAGCCATAATACTAGTTATGTATATAAAAAAGGCTTGTTCCAACCGACTAGAAAACCGTACGAGGGACCATCATTTCTAGTTGTCAATTTCACTTTTGAAGGCGATCAACAACCTGTCATGTTGATAAACGAATTATGCTACTGGAAATTACCGTCCCATGTATGGTTTTCATGCTCAGTTGGAACAGAAGTAATATTTCATTATAATTAATGAAGATTCATTCCTATTTAAGGTTTGCGATGCCAATATGTCGAATATGACAAGGGACTGTCTGGCCAAGGCTTTGTACTGCAGGACCGTCGCCACAATAGTGCGAAGGGCGAACAGTCTCAAGAGATTGGGATCAACATTGGGCACTTTAAGTTCCGATTCGAACGAATCAGTTCACAATCAAGGAGAAGTAAGTTAAAGTTAAAATTCAGAATTAATATTTGTAATAACTATGACAAAATATCACAGTTTCTTGGAGAATAAAGTTTTTAATGCTAAGCGATAACATGGATGCAATTTTAATTCGCAGATTTTCAAACTCAAACTTCAGACCTTAAAAATAACCTGCAATAGCACAGAAAGAACGTTCTAATGCACTGTAAATTTGAATAAATACAATTGAATTCATTTCCCCTAAAATTAGATCGAAGACAGTGATTATATAAAATAAAGTTATATTCTGTGGTTCTAAGCAAATTTTACAAAAATATTTACAATAAAACGAGAAACTGTTAAAACTCAAATAAAACACAGCATATTTTTAATCCCTTAGAGCAGCGTTACTAAAAGTGTGCTCCGCAAAGCCTCCGGTAGGGCTCCGCCGGCAGTCATAATAAAATGAATACATGTATTAAAGAAGAACCTATAAGAATAAAGTTACCTAAGATAAAAATAAACTACCAAAACGAAACGCCTACTTATAGGTTTTACGGGTACATATACGTAAATTTAATAATTAAGTATATTGTTAAATAAGCGCCCGACCTATTACATCGAAATGTTACACATCCGCCACCATTAGCTCCCGGACTATAAGCAATCGAATGACCTCGGTTCGTCGCGTCGCTTCTCGTTGCCGCGTAGTCTGGCTGCCCGAAGTTTCTGGGGAATTCGAGATGATTCGATGATTGTATAATAATAATATAAAGGAGGATTGTTTGTATGTATCTCCCTTTTTTGTATGATTATTGATAAACAATACACATATAACTGGTTTTGATTTTAGCTTAGGGTTTAGGGTTCCGTTAAAAATTTTGTTTTTTAAAAGGATTCCGTCACCAAAAAAGTTTGAGAACCGCTGCTTTAGAGCATAAAAGTTTGGTTTGCTATATTTTTTAGTCTTCCTGTATATGACAACATTTAGATTAAAAGCATAAAACAATAGTTCCAAAAAATTGAAATTATTGAATAAACAAATTATTTAGGCCAGTTCAAAGAAAAGCTAAAATTATTTTTTAAAACAATTTTTAATATAAAGCTTTGCCTTATTTTAGTAAAGAAATTAATAGAGGAACTAAATTTGTAAAAATGTTTAATTAATTTTTTATTTTATCAGACAAATAAGTTCTATTTAAGAAATACACCAGTGATTATTGCTTCCTTAATTTCATCTTTCAGAATCCATAAAAATTCGAGTAGAAAAGACATTACACCTACTGATTTTTTATTCCATTTTTATTTTATTTATGTTTAGAAAAATATTTTTTATAAAACGATGCAGTTGTTTTTTCTTTGCATATATCTATTATTTTTAAATCTCCATTTTTTAGATATGTTGACAACATCTATTATTCTCAACTAAAAAGGTCCGAAGCGACAAATTTGACAGCAATAGGTCTAAGCCCGGATCCAGCGTGGCATTCCTGTTTCTAGACGCAAATCTCGCCACAGGCGCTTCAACGGTAGTGCCATGCAGTTGTCTTGAAAAATACCTCACTAGATCTGAAATAACTTAGAAAATACTCCTCACAGCCAAAAAAATAATTCGAAAGAGTTCTGACTTGTACACTAAAACTAACCCAAACTACAGAAATAGTAGAATATAATAGGAGGAAAAAGTTATGTCCTCGGTTATTCATTCCACTTTTTGTCATTCCTATTCTTTTTTTGTAATTTTTATAGTTCATGTAATTACTTTACTACTTTAATTCTCCATTTTATTCCTATCATAAGCTGTGTTTATAATCTCTGGGGAATCAAGCATTTGAATGTAATTTCAAAACAATTGCTTTGCATGGCAACTAACTCTTCAAAGCTCCAAGAGAAAAGCAGTATGTTTCATTCATAAGAATGCATATTTATTTCGCCAGTTTTTTATGAATAATGAAGATATTTTTAAATTTTGCAATACTCGGTAGCTAACCTAAGCTAATAAGGTGTCGCCCAACAATAAAATAGGTGAAAGTGGTTCCAATTTAACTACATTTTTTGTGATAAATAAGTGAGGTTCAGTTTTGGTTAGTTTGGGTTAGTTTTTGTCGAGTCGTCTCTTAAAATCAATAAAAGCCTAGCTCAAATAAATTACAATTTACTATAAAAAAATAAGTCAGCTTCACCAGCGCGTAATAAGATATTAATATGTGTGATTTTTTAATGAAAGCTCTATATTATCCATCCTTTTTAGGTTACCAGTCAACATGCTTCAACAGTAGGAACCAGCAGCAATTCGGGCGGAAACAAATCAATGGTAGCATTAAACAATGCCGTAAGGCATGCTACCACCGATGGGTTCATTGGCATCCTGGATATGTTCGGTTTCGAGGATCCCAAACCGGCACAGCTAGAACACTTATGTATAAATCTCTGCGCAGAAACCATGCAGCACTTTTATAATACGCACATTTTTAAGTCCAGCATAGAATCTTGCAGGTATAAATTGAGTGTCTTTCAGAATCACGTCTAAACTATCATTTCTGGAAATTTAGATAGAACCACGATTTGTGGCAGCACATTTAATTTTTTCATTTATTTCTATATCATCTTATCTTGCAAATTTTTTAAAATATTCGGTTTGTTTGAGCAGTCGTTTTTCCATAAATAATCACTAGTTTAATTTGATTGCTCTATGAACCAACGAATACCCTTCGTACTGCCCACCTACATAATAGATATTGAATAGATCTTCCACAGCATCTTCAGTTTTGAACAGATCCATGTTTTACTTTTGTGATGCAATATTTAGACAGAACATGATTCTAGGAATAGGATACTTATTGCCTTTTTTTCAGAGATGAAGGAGTAAGCTGTGAAGTAGAAGTTGATTATGTAGATAATGTTCCTTGCATAGATTTAATTTCGTCTCTCCGAACCGGACTGCTGAGTATGTTGGATGTAGAGTGTTCAATAAGGGGGACCGCCGAATCTTATATATCAAAAATAAAGGTAAGTAGCAAGCTATACTATAACCACGGAAATTTTACAGAAAGATAATATATCGGACATAATATACTAGTTACACCTAAAATAATATAGGAAAATTCTTATTTTATGTCTCATTATAAATTAATTAAAATATTATCGGAGAATAATCGAAAAAATAAATGTTTATTCCATAGTCTCCTCTTTAATTGCCCTCTCCGTTCAATTATTCAAGATCTCAATATTCTGTTGCTGCCTCTAATTCACAAAAATTTGCATTAACCAGATTTCTTATTTCCGCCCTTTCCATCAGCTGACATTTCTTCCTGATATGTCGAGCATCGTCAACGAAGTTGCCACATTCACATGGTCCCTCCGCCACCCTCAACTTAAAGCGTTTAATATAATCCTCCATATCCCCATGACCCGTCGCCAGTTGCATCCCCTTAAAAGTTATGTTTATCCTATCTCTTCCCACTTCTTTGCGCAAATCACATAAAATTTCCTTCCCTTTATACTTGCGTTCCATCTCCCCTCTCATTCAGCACACATTTGAACATTCCTCTCCTTTAAGTTTAAGAAGTTTAAGCCATTACCATCCTCCCACTCTCTACTACTACCCATCCCTAAACTAGCTTAGACACACGCCTCTTCAATCCCCTGGGAAGCTCCACTTGTTCATGCTATTCTCGTTTCCCTCTTTATAACTGCAATAACTAACAATCATATCCTAACTATGCTATGTGTCAAGGAAAAAATAAATGCTTACTCTATAGTATCCTCTTCCATAACCCTCTCCGCCCGATTATTCCCTAAGGCTCCTTAGTTGTGCTATTGATTCATGCACCCTAAACTCCGTGCTTGGCTATAATTCTTTTCAACATTGTTACAGTCATCTTAAAGTCTGTAAGGAGAAGGTATGGGCTACTCGCTTCCAGGCTCCCAGTCTTGTCTTACCGGTGTCCGGCGCTAAGGGCATGAGTGGACGGTTCATCGTCCTCCATGCATCATCTGCATTCTGGATGTCCTACGATCCGCAGCAATTGCAAAAGCCTGTTCAAGCAGGAGTGTCCTGTAAGGAGTCCTATCACAAGCCTCATGTCTCCCCTCTTCAAGACCTTGAAAATCTTCACTCCACCAGGCGCTGCGTCTCCCAAGAGAAGCCCAGTCTGCCTTATTCCTGAAGTAATCCGTCATATATTCTTGCTCTTCTCATTCATTGTGTCCCATAGGATGATGGGACGTACTGTCTCATTGGACACATTGTCCAATGATTTGCCTCCTCGTTGTCCGGAACATCTGAGGAGACAGACCTTATTATGTACGGCCAAGGCCCCCAAGACGTCATTATATTCAGGCACCAGTGCAGAATAAACTCCATCAGACTCAAGGGCCGACAAAGCAGCTCTACTCTCTTAGCAAATGAACCAATCACTGACGCACTCCTCGTTGGTTTACTAGAATGTGTGAACATGGAACCTGGTCCAGCGAAGCAAGAGTGTATTTGGTAATCTTAATCTGTAGGAAGTATTTTGTATGTTCTCCTTTTGTGAACGTCACTTTGTCATGTTCAATGCTTCTAGTATCCTATAGGTGGCTGTCAAAATATACTGTAAGTACCCATGTTATTTTTTTAGGTGCAACATAAAAACAACAAGCGGTTATTCGATCAGAAATCAATGGACCCTCGGCTTCTGGGCATTCAACATTTTGCTGGTAGGGTAATCTACGATGCTGCCAATTTTCTGGACACCAACAAAGACGTGGTCCCGGACGACTTAGTGGCTGTTTTTTACAAGCAGACTTGCAATTTTGGATTTGCCACTCATCTGTTCGGTAGTGAGCTGAAAGCGTTATATTCTGTTGAAAATGTGCCACGAGGTGTCAGTTTTCGGTGAGTATTTTTGGAATATCCTGCGATTTGCAAAAACTGAGTTGAGCACGATGCGAAACATATAGCAAGATAGATCAGTCGTGGCAACCTTCAAGACGTAAAATTCTCCTCACGAGCGACCCCAAAATTTAACAACATGATCAGATAAAGCATTGTTAGTTTAAATTGGGTTATACGTTCTTTACGCTCAACAACTTTTTTAAAACTGTTTTAAACCTTTTATTTGAAAATTGATGTTCTTTAAGTTGTCATCTCATCTTTATTTGTGATATAAAATTAAATATCTAAAGTGAGACTGTTACTCATCTTGTAGAGCAATTGGAGAGTGGAAAAGATTTAAAAATCGAGCTCAATGACATCATCTTTATTTAATAGTCTCCCATGAAAAACGATAGCGATCTTCTTGTTTTTAGAAGCTTTTTAACAAAATAGGAACGTGCATTTAATATTCCCAAATTCCCAACTAGAAAAAAATTCAAAAAATTGGCGTACCAAGCCACCCTGGGATGCATTTCTCGTAGGCACCGGGTTTACTTACTCTTCATGAAAATAAATAAATAATGCAGCAGAGAGGAGGATTGTCAGAAGTTCATTATATACCAACCGCTTCCAGTAATTTATCTAACGATTAATTTACTTTTAATAATAATTTAACCATCACTTCGCTTTATAGCGTTATTATTTTTAAGACGTTAGTTGCCTGTCAGGGAAGCAGTTCCCTTTTCAGTGTTGTGCACTGACAGAACTTCAAGGTAAGAGCTTTCGTTTTTCATAGGGGCAGTTTCTTATGAATACTGTACAAGAGTAAGAATCCCTAAGTCAAAGAGCATTCAATTTTCTGGAGTCATATACCACTCTATATTCTCCAGTCTTTTTTTCAACTAACCATAAAGGGCTACACCAAGGAGACTGAGAAGGTTGAATAATACCTAACTGAAGCATTTCATGAACCTGTTTGTTCAGACATTCCTGCATCTTAGGAGAAAGAGGATATTGCCTCTGCCTGATGGGCTTAGCATCACCTGTATCAAAAGAAAGTTATGGAATTACGTTCCAATTCAGTGACTCTCGGTAAATCTAAATAAAAGATTACTTGAATTTGATCATAAATAGAAAAATAGAGGTACAACCTCTAATAACGAGTCTTATAACTCAAAATAAGTAATTGCTATTACTTTTTATTTCGGCCCTTGGCACATGAACGATAATTGAGCGTAATTACGCCTCAATTAATTAAAGATAGAGATAAGATAATCACTATCTCGCGTCGAGATAGAAATTTAGATAAAGGATAAAAAACCAGATAATTTTACATATGTGAGATTAACCTCTCATAAATGCAAAGTAATGTCGGTACATCAGTGTTGAGACGAGACAGGGCGAGTGCTAATAGTTATATACTTGATGCAACAAATATATAATTAAATAAGCCTGAAAAGAAAAAATATTAAAACCAGCAATACTATGAGGGAAAGTTCGGAGAAATTCTACTGAAAATTCAATTTACTACCTTTGCAGGAATATATGGAATTTACTCCGAGAATTCAGCCAAATAATACTGTTCAATTTGAATGGAAATACGCAAAATAATGTGCGTGACCACCAAACGATAAAATAATTACGGTCCCCGTAAATTTGGACTAAGCCTCTTTCAAATTACATGAATTTGATTAATGAGAGGCGCAAATATTCACCAATAAATCGACTTTCTTACCCAACGGTCACGACAATAATTAAAAATTATTGAAGATATAAGCTAATAAAAATGGAATATAACAATGCTAAATTCTTGCTTTAGTCGAATAAGCCTAAACGAATCATAAGCAAATATTTGTTATGTATTTAAAAATGAAAGAATTAGTTAAATATACTGCAAGATGAATTAAATATTTCAAGATTAAAAATCAGCACTTACCCGTCAAGCGTCTCGACAAAGATAAACGACCCCGTTTTCAAAATTTAAGACGTTCGACTACTATTTTGTATAACAACTGGAATGACTGCGCGATGTTGGACATTCGAGCCGAGATGATAGAACGGGCGCGCTGCAAATCGTGGACAGGCATCCTTGTTATACACATTGCCAGTAATAGGATCATTGGGAGTTCGCAAGACAAAAGTTATTTTTTTGTTTGATTTAAATGTTTTGTCCACTTCTTACTATACTTCGGGCTTAATAAATGATATATAATACATTTTTTACATTAATTTATTTACTATATTCACAATTCCCTATTATAAATCCCTCTTATTTGAACACATTTTTTTAATACCATATAGGACTTTGTTTTAAGGTTACAATTTTTAAAATAGGTAAAATTTTAAATACATTTATGAGTTTGAAAATATTTCTAGTATCTATAAGTGATTTTTAAGAGTTATAGATATATGATATTTTATTAATTTCATTTGATATTACATTATAAAAGGACCTTTCACCAAGGAAAGACGTAGGAATAGAACACAAAGGATAAAAATAAAACTGGATGATCAATGATAAAAGATTTGTATTTTTTTATGTACCTACCAATATCAAAACACAAACAAAACTTGTACAAGCTAAATTATACAACCTATACATTTGACATAAAAAACTAGCTTACAATAATTAACATTTTTACATCAAAAAACAAATACAAGCTGTCAGAAAGCCAACTTCACAGTTTCTTGCAGCTAGCCAGTTTCTGATTCGGGAGGCATTGGGTAATTTAATTTGCTTTCGAACAAAGTTATAAGCTTTCGGACTATAAAAATATAAAGTTAATGCAAACCTTTTTATTTGTTCCGAGTATCTTATTTGTGAAGGAGCTACCTTTGAATTCTTCATTTCACTTTGAGCTAAATTTAACATTAAACCTTCAAAATTATTTTGAAGCACAGTTTCCAAATGGCTACTCATTTTATTTTCTTGCTTTAAGACTTTTATTAAGTCTTTCATTGTAGTTATTTTCATGTTTCTTCTTTTTAGACGTTGCTGGAGAATCTTGATTCTTCTATTCTTAATTGAAGTTTCTGCGTATTTTACTTTTCTTGGGGATGTTTGGGTTGCAATTTCTTTTGTTCTGGCATGCTGGAAGCACTGGTCAATCGCATGTTTTCTAGCTGAAAATTACAATAACATAAATATGCAATATAATATATGTAACATTATAAATAATACAAATGCTATTATGGTGTATACTGTACAACTAACTATAACTAATTATATACCTCCACCCTCACTTTCACCTCAGCCTCATGAGCCGTTCCAATTTTCTACGTTTAAATGTTTGTTCTTGGTAATACCTTGAAAAATCAAATATTGATGGAACCACATTAGGTCTCAACCTTTTTTTGGTTGCAGATGATTCAGAATAATCTTCGTTTTTAAAATGTTGAATACATATCAGGGTATGAGGTGTAGGGTTGAAATTTTCCAATCGCATAACTTTTACCCATTGCTCCAAAAGGACTGGATTCTTCAAGGGAAATCTAAATAACATATCTATTTATTAGAACTGCACTACCAAATTAAGCTCAACACACAACACAAACTTCAAAAAAGTACTTTAAGTGTAAGGTTATGTTTATTAATGCTCCACACCTTTTCATCATATTCTACGAAAAATGACTTACATGTGGTATTGAATGCCTTGATTTGGGCTCCACACATTAGTGCATTTATAAGCACAACAACTTTTCACCATTTCAACGTTAGAAAAAAATAAGTTTAAATTGAAATTGATAAACACAAACGTGATAGACAGAGAAAACAATACACGATTTGCAGCCGTACTACTCTAACACGACGGCTCGGTTTTAATGACGCTGGTTACGTTTGAGCGATCGTTCCAGTTGTATGTATAGTTCAGTGCGTTCGACAAATTATGCTTGCCCCTGTATTATTTGCTAATTTATATCATGTTGATTACTACTATAAATCACGCAGCGTCAAACTATAGAAATACCCAATATTAAATATAGCAATCTATAGTAAATTAAATTCATGATGTCACTGGCGACCTAAACATTAAATAACGAAAATCATTTGCAATTGAACCGAAATTTTAGTGTAGCGTAAGTGTAATAAACCCATTCGTGAATAGATGTCACTGGCAACTTAAATCCCAAATATCGAAAATCATTTGTAATTGAACTGAACTTTTAGTGTAGCGGAATAATCATATAATCCGTTACAGTTCCATATTCGCTAATTTGCGTTGGAGACCAAAGCCTGCCGATATTAGCTGTTGCGCAGCTTTTTGCATCAAACTTTGACGTCTAATTCGATCAACGTTTTTTTTATCAACATGGTTAATCATCAGTTTATACTTTAATTAATAAAAAATTATTGTTGAGATTCGTAGTTAAGCTCAAACTTCCACGGTATGATTTGATATAACTGTTACACATGCCTCCCCCTTAGTAGCGTCGGACCCCGATGCTTGCCGAGACGCATCATACCTGTACAAAAAAAATACGTTTTTTACATTGTTCGCTCAGCTTTATAACAACACTTCCCATTATTTCATCCAATCATCGCTGTCTCTACTCTATCCAAGACTTCTTGCTAGTTGGTCTATTTTGTGGATATAGATTGTCATGGTGTATGTGCATGTAACAAGTAAGGAATGCTAATATTAGTATTTTTATAACCTAAGTTTGTATACAAGACAATTTACAAAAATACGTTTTTAGCTGAAAATCATGTTATGTACATTTATATGTCATATTATTCTAATATTAAGAATTTACGTTTTTTTTTATTTATGTATATTTTTTTGGCCCCTGTATTTTGATATACATATTCATATTTTTGCCTATATTTGTTTTGCAATATCATTGAACTAATTGATTAAATATTTTTAGTTTTTATTTTTGAGGACTTATCTATGGTAACAATATTTTTTAAACTTTTTCTGATTTTCGTCATTAAAGTTTCTATGTATTTTTGCAGAATCTCACCAACGTCGCATACAGACCTTCTAAACGGAGATGAACCAGTGTCTACCCTCACTCAGGATTTTCATACTCGTTTAGACAATTTACTTCGTACCTTGGTGCACGCCAGACCCCATTTTGTACGATGTATTTGTAGTAATCATCAGGAGACTGCCAATAGGTTCGATAGGGGAATCGTTGTTAGGCAGATAAGGTCCCTTCAAGTGTTGGAGACTGTCAATCTGATGGCAGGAGGTAAGTGATTTTGCATGACTTTTATACTTAATGTATTTGTAAGTAATTTATTTTATAGTAGTCGCCTATTTAATAGACTTTATTTGACAAATCGGAACTTGCCAATTGAACTCTAACCGACTGCTTGGTTGTCAACCCCAACGGTAATGATTAACGCAAAAACACGCCTAATAATCAATATCATTATAGAGACGTTTACCAGGAATAACCGAAACGTTCTTATGACCTTCATCATTCATAGATATGACGTCGGCACTAGTCCAGAGAGCAAAGGCCATAACTGATTTTTCAAAGTGACTTGAATTTACACAGTACTGAGTGCAGCTTAAGAAAACGTGCCAGAGGAACATACCGTCTTATGTTTGGATACTTTATAAATAGTCTATCAAATTTCTGTATATGAAGGCCACGATGGACTTATATAGAAACGTTCAATTTTAGTTTTACAGGATTCTCTAAAATTGTAAATGATCAATTTACTAAAGTAAATATCTACCTACCTATGCCATCTTTCCTATTTTAAATGTCGAGACACTAGTTCGAACTTTGCAGCTCAAAAATTCGCCTGAGTCTAGTCCGCTTTCCCTGCCTTGAGAATAATCACCCTTACTGCTCCAGGTAACTTTGCAAGAGCGCCGGAAACACCCCGTTCTCCTACGGAAATTTGAAAGAGGAAAAAGAAACAATTGTTTATTTCACCCTCTTATGACCTCAGATAACAGTTTGTAATCAGATCTTACCCGTGCCACTTCCAGATGGTTTGGTCAGTATGCTCCACGATCGAACACGGAAAGTGAGTGCTAAGCATTAGTCGTACCGTCTCCCCAGCAGAAGTAGTAAGACCGGGACAGCCCCCGGATCTTTCGTTAGGACCTTGCTTAGCCTGGCCACTGAAGACGTCCGTCGTGTTTTGATATGTCTGCAGCAATTCGAGTACTCAGTTCCTCATTCTAGAGGTGCCAGTTAATGGTCCTCGAATTTCTGTATTTCGGCCCGAACGCTAGAAGATTTTCTCCATATACAAATAGGATGTGTCTGTGGTCTGACAAAGAGTCTTTCTCAGATGCCTCTCACTTGAAGAATCCTTGACGCAATATCTTGCAACAAATTATTAGGTCTGTACCCGACTACCCTCTCGGTATGAAGAAAGTGGACACTGCTCCTCTGTTGATGATCTCGAGGTCACTCGGACAGAGGAACTGAACTCGCGTAGAGCCCTACCTCTATGCTTATTGCTACCCCCGGCCACCGAACAACAATAGACTAGAAATTTCACGGAAGTCCAAGCTTGTGGGAGAGCGGGGGGGAGGGGGGGGGGACAATCCAAAATTTTGACACTAAAACCAAGGTCGAAAAGGATTTTTTAAATGTTTGTTAGGTTAATATAATAGATATCTAGTGTCTCCCTCTCCCCCCCCCTTCCCGACGCCCATGTGTAGGTCTGTGGTGAAGCGGGTATTGTCTTCAGGACGCCGGACGTCCCCAAAACACCTTTACTCTCTCTTCATCACTCAGTTCCTGGCGGGTCTTTGTTCAGTGCTTGTTTTTCCCAGTCCTGAGGCGAAGAGTCATGTACAGGGGATTGTTGCGGAGTCCTTGATTACCGCTCCCCCTGTCCAGTCGGCTCCTTGCTCCCGCTGGCTCCCGCCTCCTTAGAGGTTTGCAGTGTGTCCTTTTTAGAGTGGTTAAATTTCGGAGCACGCATCGATAGAAACATTTTTGAGATACCCAAATTTCAAAATTATGATGAAAATACACATAGTTTAATTTTGTTTACAGGTTTTCCACATCGAATGAGATATAAGGCTTTTAACTCCCGGTATCGGCTTCTGGCTCCGTTCGCTGAGCTAAGCCGTACCGACGAGAAAGTAACCGACGATTGCAAGACGATTTTGCAGTACGCCACTGACTTGCTAGCCAAAAGAGAGGTAAATGTTTTAAGCAATTTTGCACCGCAAATATATATATTGCAATTTGAAATTTTGTTTGAAGCATCATGGTTTCAAAAAATTTAAAATTGAATACTTAGTACTTTCAGAGTGGGACGTTTTCGTTTCACACCATTGGGTTATCGTGATTTGGTTAATTATTGAGGAATCACTGTTTTCTTTACTGGAATCCAGTGTTTCATCTTGGGATCCTTAACATAAAATTAAGAGTTTAGTACCTAATATTGTTTAGTATTATTATACTTATTTTTCAATAAATTGAGTCAGGCATAGGGACGACTCAGAGACAAAATCATTTCATGTCGTTTAACCCCTTTTTTTAAGGGAAAATCCTTAATTTGTGGAAAAACGAAATATTTTGTTAATTTTGATTTTTAATTTAACATTCAGATAATTGAGAAAAATATATATTTTTAAAACCAATATCTAGTTTTCGAAAAGTCCGTTACTCTGAATTTATTTTAGGCGATTAGTGCAGTGTCAACCAGTTGGGCCCTAGGAAAACGTCATATATTTTTGAGCGAAGGAATTCGGCAACTGTTGGAGAAACTTCGAAATGAAACCAGACAAAAAGCCGCCACATTAATTCAGTCTACTTGGAAAGGTTGGCGAAGTCGGTAAGATTGTTGAACCTCCTTTAGCTTTTGTAAAATTTAGCGATAAAAAAATAAATGCGTTCAAAGAGACAGTATTATGTAATAGAACTTATTTGGGAAGTATCTGAACTGACAGTACTGATATGGTTGAGTTTCCTTATACAATAGTATCAGAACGACTTCAACCTTGTACCATTGTTAAGTTAGTGTAAATTAACTGTGCATAGCAGGGTATTATTAAGATGTTCTTAGACCAGTTCGACATACCTGCTGCAACCCAATTAAACACAAATAATGGCATTGCACCAAACCGCAATTTCCCAACATTGTTTCTTAACCTCATTGATGACTAGGAATGTTTTAATATAATAATGAACTTTCCTAATAAATACTCACTCCCCCAGGAATCGATGAAGTTTCTGTATTTTTACTAAAACACACTCAAGAAATTAGCCTTCCAATGGCTTTCATAATAAATTCCACCTTCGCATTTGGGAATTTTTCCCAATGATTTAAACATAGTTAAAATGATACTTATATTTTATAAAAGCGGATAGGCAGAGTTGTTCCAACTATAGACCTGTCTCTCAGTTTCTAAGGTTTTTGAGAGTGCACTAGATTTGTACTTCAACACAAGTTTCTCAACAGTCACCAGGTTGGGCTTATACTTGGAAAGTCAACTGAAATGGCCATATTTGTCTCTATATGATTTAAAAATAGTCAGAATGATTGAAAGAAGAAAATGATGAAAATATTGGTCAAAAATCGAGTTGTTGGGTTTCTGGGTAGGCACGGAGTGTTAGGGTTTGAACAGTTCGGCCTCCAGGCGGGGAGGAGTACGGATGATGCAATATTTTCGTTTCTGGAAAATTTGTATATGTCTTAATTAAGGGGAAGTGGCTGCGGCAGCCTTCTGTGATTTATCAAAAGCTTTTGATTGTGTGAATCACAGGATACTGCTGCATAAGCTTGCCCTCTATGGATTCAGGGGTAGGACACTTGATTGGTTTGGATCATATCTGTCGGATCGGAGTCAGAATGTTTCTTTTGGTGGCTGTGTTTCGGATCTTCAAGGGTTGGAATATGGCGTGCCACAGGGCTCTGTTCTGGGTCCCATTCTGTTTTTGTTGTACATAAATGATTTTGCAGATCTTGACGTGCAGGGTAAGTTTATTCTGTTTGTAGATGACACCACAATATTGTGACATGATGGAGATACCAATAGGTTAAAGGATACTGTTAATTGCGATTTAAAAAAAGATTAAGACCTGGTGTGACGCCAATAGGCTTTCTTTAAATATATCGAAAACTAGTGTTATGTCGTTTGGAAGTGAACTTGGGAGATTCGTATGGGTGATGGCTTGCTGAAAAACGTTACTGAAAACAGGTTCTTGGGACTGTGCATTGATGGCCGGCTTAAATTTGAGTGCCATATTAGATCCCTAAGATCACGATTGGCTTCAAATTGTTACGCCATCAGATCAATCTCTGACCAATTTAACCCTAGTACAGCCTCTTACTTCGCTCTAATCGAATCTCATTTGCGGTACGGAATTTGTTTCTGGGGCTCATGCTCGGGGCAATTATTTCAGAGTGTGTTCGTTCTGCAGAAGAGAGCTGTAAGGTATATGTTTAGGGCCAGAGTGCGTTAGTCTTGTAGACTTTTATTTTTGGAACATGGAATGCTAACTTTGCTCTCTTTGTTTATTTTGGAAACGGTATGCTTGATGACCCATTCTGACCCAGAATGGGCGGCTGCAAACAGCGTCTGCCTCCATGTTAGGAGCGGCTGAAAAATTCAACTCGCCAACCCGCAGGGCAAGCGTGGCGTTTTAATGCCATTTTCTCCCCAAACATGGAATTGTCAAATTTCAAAACGACACTACCCCAGGTGAGTAGACCGCAAAGGTCAGAATCTCACGCTGCACTGCCAGCCTGTCCCAAGGATTCTGGGAGGGACAAAAATTTGAAAAATTTGACCAAATGGACGAAAGAGCGCACAAACAAAACTAAGACTATACACCTGAAAATCGCAACATATAATGTTAGAACACTGTCCTCGGAATGCAAACAACTCGAATTGGAAGAAGAACTGCAAAACGTCAATTGGGACATACTGCGAAGTAAGACAGAAAGGCGAGGGCTGGAAAACACTTAAGTCTGGCCATGCGCTTTACTATGTGGGTGATCAAGACAAGGCGGTCGGTGGCGTTGGATTCCTAATAAACAAGAAGCACACAGATAACATCGTCAACCTCAAAGGCATATCAACACGAGTTGCCTACCTAGTGCTAAGATTGAACTCTAAATACAGCGTCAAGATCATTCAAGCATACGCCCCTACATTGGCGTGCTCTGACGAGGAAGCTGATTTGTTCTATAGCAAACTTGAAATTGCTTTGGATGAGAAAAGAACCCATTTCACCATTATGTGTGGAGACTTCAACGCCAAAATGGGTCTTAAAGCAGACGAAGCCGAAATACCGCTGGGAAATTTTGGTAGTGGTGTAAGAAACCATCGAGAAGAGACACTTCTAATTTTTTTGCTGGAGAAGAATTTATTTTTAATGAACAGCTTTTACCATAAAAAGCCCAACAGGAGGTGGACATGGCATAGCCCGGACGGGAACACTAAGAATGAGAGCGATTTTATCATCTCCGACAAAAAGTCAATAATACACGATGTGGCAGTATTAAACCGTGTATCGGTTGGAAGTGATCACCGAATGGTTAGAGCTAGTGTAAAGATTAACTTAGGAAAAGAAAGATATAAAATGACTAAGACTAAAGCAACAACCAAGTAGCAAAACCCTACAAATCTGGAAGAATTTCAAAATACAATAACAAACATTCTTGCGGAAACATCTGAAAACACAAATATTGAAGAATTAAATCAACAAATCACAAACTCTATCCTTGAAGCCACAAAAAGATGCTGTCCAAAACAGAAGAAAGATAATAAACTCTACGAACATACAAGATCATTAATGAACAACAGAAGAAATTTACAAGAAGAAAATGTCACCACAACGGAACTGCGTCAATTGAACAAGGACATATCAAAAAGAATCAGACAAGACATAAGAAAATATAATACTGACCAAATCAAGAACACCACAGAGGAGAACAAAAGTTTGAAAGTCCTAAAAAGAAAGCTGAATACCAGTAAAAATTAAATTTTAAAACTAAAAGACCAAAATGGAGAGATAACAACCAATAGAGAAGAACTGCTTCAGATCGTTGTGGAGTTTTATACCAGACTATATCAGAGCAGCCAAGAGTTGGAAGAAGAACCCAAGGATATAGAGGAAAGCACTGGAGTCATGAATTAAGGATCGGAGGAACTACATGAGATCACTGTGGAAGAAATAGAAATGTCCTTTAGGAGTATGAAAAATAACAAAGCGCCGGGAGAAGACCAGATAATGATCGAAGCAGTAAAACTTGGAGGGAGAGCCCTATTGAATAAAATTAAGGAACTTTTCAATCTCTGCCTTTTTAATAGTTCTGTACCAACGAACTGGAATGATATATTAATGATATTACTATTCAAAAAGGGGGATTCAGCAAATATAGAAAATTACAGACACATAAGCTTGCTTTCCCACTCGTACAAGCTATTTACTATAGTCCAATCCTTTATTTATTTAGGAATCCCCTAATACAATGAATTAATCTACATAAAAATAACATGTAAAAAATAGTATACTCCTAATCTAGTTTTAGCTTAATTTTAATATATGAGTTTATCTATTTCAATAGGCATGCCTAATACTAATATATTTTTACTAAATAAATAAATACATTCATGATCTAGTTTAAAATTAAATACCAAATGAAAGGAAAAATTACAAAATATATACCTTCCCAAACTAAAACTATAACAATGGTATATAAAACAAAGAAAAAAAGTCAGCGGTGCAAGAGAAGAAAAAAGAAAAAAAAAAAAAAAAAAAGAAAGTCAGCGGTGCAAGAGGAGCACTGATGAAGTAGGTGGGTGGGTGTCATTGCTGTAAGAAATTTTTTAACTCCCTCTTAAATATATTGATGGAGGTTAAGTTCTTTATTTCTGAAGGTAGGTTATTGTAGTCGTCAAGACCCTTAAAAAACAATGAGTTCATTGCCCTTCTGGAGTTAGTTCTTCTAATATAGAAATTGTTCCTGCCTCGAGTGGTGTAACCATGTACTTCCCTAATATAAGATATATATGTATTGAGATATGCTGGCAACAAGTTATTTATTATTTTATAAATGAAAACCATGGTAAAAAATTTGATTCTTGTGGCAACTGGTAGCCACTCAAGACAGGCTAACATATTTCTTATCGGCGTGTAGCGACTGCACGATAGTACAATGCGCATTGCCCTGTTTTGCAATATTTGTAGACCAGATTTAGAGTTACCATCCAAGAGAAACAACAAACTAGAACAGTATTCAAAATGAGGCTTTATAATTGTGTTATATATGGTTACCCGAGAGCTTACAGATAAATTAACTGCTATTCTAGAGAAAAAAAAACAATTTTTTTGAAATCTTTTTCTTGATGTAATTGAAATGACTTTTAAAGGTAAGAAAGTTGTCTATCATAAATCCCAAGTACTTAAATTCAGTTACCAACTCCAACCTACTGCCGTAAATCTTTATATTAATATTTTGATGGTTAAGATTGGAATATTTGTATTTAGTTGTAAGAATCATGGCCTTTGATTTATTGACATTTAATTTAAGTTTGTTATAATTTAAATATTTTTCAATCCGGGAAAGCTCTCTATTTATATTTTGAATGACCACATCCACATTTTTATGACTAAAGGAAAATAAGGTATCATCAGCAAATAGGTTTATGAACTCAGGTGCAATATAGTGGTTTATATCATTAATATAAATAATAAAAAGTAACGGCCCCAGTACACTTCCCTGGGGCACTCCAAACCCATTCTCAATCTCTTCAGATATAGTAGAATTTATTTTAGTTCGTTGTTTTCGGTTTTTTAAATAGCAACGAAACCAGTTCAGAACCTTGCCACTTATTCCATAATACTGAAGTTTACTTATTAAAATTCTGTGATCAACCGTTTCAAAAGCTCGTTTAAAGTCAAGAAAAACCGCTACAATAAAATTGTTGTTATCAATTAACTCAGTCCAATTAGCTATAGTCAGTTGCAATGCAGACTCACATGAGTGGTTTTTCCTGAATCCCGACTGATTAAGAAAGAGAAGATTGTTGGAATTAAAATAATCTATAACTTGCTTATACACAGCCAGCTCTAAAATTTTTTCCAGTGCTGGTAAAGAATTAATAGGTCGAAAATCAGAAGCATTATTACTATTTGCCACTTTTGGAATTGGTGTTATTGTGGAACATTTTAGTTGATCTGGAAATGATCCCTGTTCCAAAGATGTATTTACTAAATGTAAGAATACATGCCCCAAAACATTAAAAATACTTTTAAGAGTTTTTGCATTTAGGATGTCATTAACACTACACTTATTATCTAACGAGTTTATTATATTTCTTAGTTCAGGGAGAGTCAAAAGTGTGAACGTATTAAAATTACTATTAGTTCTAGGTAGATTTATAGCTGACCAGTTGTTAGTCACCGGTATTGACTTGCATATATCTGCTATGCTCTCCACAAAGTAATTATTAAAATTTTTGGCAATATTTATTTCTCCCCGACAAATCTCAGTACTAGTTTGTGTTTCAAATTTTATTGAACTTTGACTGAACTCTTTTTTACCATTGTTTACTAGCTTTTTTAATGTTTGCCACATAAGTTTACTGTTATTACGATGTAAATCAATTTTAGTAAAATAATAATATTCTTTTTTCTGTTTAGACAAATTTACAAAATAATTTCTACATCTTTTATACTCCTCCCAGTTTAAAACTTTAAGATTATCAGTTACGCTTCGCTTAAATTTCAAATAAGACTGATCCCTCATTCGACTTGCCCGCCTAAGTTCAGCATCATACCACGGCAAGTCATTACCTCGAACAGATATTGTTTTTATAGGTGCCATATCATTAATTACTGTTTCACATTCACTCTTGATACTGTTAAGAATCTCATTTATATTTACTGAGTTCAGAGTATCGCCCCAATCAATATCAAGCAGTTTAAGATTCACATTATCAAAGGTATCTATAGAAAGATTTCTAAACTGTCTCTCCCTCAATTCAATATTTGTATCTTTATTAGTAGCGAGTTTTAAAGAAACTATCGAATGATCAGAGATTTTAGGAGTCTGGTGCACTTTACATAGAACATTAAAATTCCCAATTGCGAGATCGATCAAGGTATCACTCTGATCTGTACACCTTGTAGGTTCTTTTACCCACTGACTCAAACCCAAAATAGTTAGGCTAGTCTTAAGCTTATTTGTGTAAAAAGTATCAGAATTAAAGTCCAAATTAAAGTCCCCAACAATTAAAATTTTTTTCTTACTTACCAGCAAGTTTTCACAAAATTCCTCCAATTTTTGTAAAAACACTGGGTGACTAGAGCTTGGAGAATGGTAAACCACCCCAATCAAAACAAGACCAGTACCAACCCTGACATCAACAAACAATCCCCAATAATTACCAGGCAAAACAAAACTCTGTATGTTTTCATACACCAACCCTTTCATAATGTACATCAGTACTCCGCCTGTGTGCCGACCTTCTGAATTACATCTAATCATATTATAATTATCAACTAGGCATTCACTATCGAGAACATCCTCAGTTACACGAGCCTCACTCAGTAAAACAATTTTTGGCATGAACCTAACAATATTAAATATAACATCGTCCTTATGCGGAATAAAACTTTGAACGTTGGTATAAATGACGTCCAGGAAAAAGCTGTCACCATCCCCAGGAGCATACCTTAGTTTTTTTTGGTTAACTTTGGACATCCATTAACGTATCTTATAACCAGGTCTTCCTCTCCATCAGCTCTACGTCGAAACAGTTCATCCTTGACTTTACCATACTCCTCCTGTTGCCTTGGAGTTAAATCACCAGATATAAACACACGTTCAGCTCGATTAAGTTTGTTCTTGTTGCTCATAATCTGTTGTACTTCTTGGTTGTTAGTAAGTGTCACCTTCAGGCCTCGACGATCGTTCTTGTTTCTCTTGCCAACTCTAAGTATCTTTATTATACGAGGACGACTGCTACACAGTTCTCCAAGGATTCGTTGGGCAGCCTCAAGATCTGCTGCTTCAGAATTTTCCGGCAAATTAAACAACATGACGTTATTTATTCGCTTCTGCCTTTCAAAGATTTCCTTCATTACCTCTTCAGAGCTGCTATCATTCATAACAGATTCCTTTGGGTTACTAATGGTTGGGCGTCCGTCTAGAAAGTATCCGGAAAAAAGAAAATACAAATAAAGTTTTTCGGTTTAAATCTTTATTATTTGAATTATAAAATTACAACAAATAATTCATCTTATTTACATATACAACGTCCATTTATCTCTAAACGCTTCACTACATGTCCAGATGCACCCGAAACTAGGTGATCGTCATAATGTTCGGTGATGGTGGTCCAGGTTTAAAACTGACCGAATCAAATCTGTATTATTTTGAGGCATTCGTCCCACTTCAATGTTTGTTAGTCCCCATAATGTGTTTTCAACGAGACTCAGATCGGGTGAAGCTGCTGCTATGAATTTGTTGCCAATTGGTGTTCTTGCATTCAAGCTTAAATATAGACAGAAGTATATCATCGTGCATTATACTGCTGAATATGCCACCCCTCTGGAAACATAAACCATTTCCTTCTGGAAAACCTTCTATAATGGCACAATACTTTGCACTGTTAACGGTACCATCAACTATACAGAGAGGTGTAGTACCACGCTGTGATATTATTCCCTAAACCATATTTCACTGGGAAAATTAGGAATTTGGACTGTAACATGATCTCTTAATAAGATTTTTAGGTGAGTTACACCATGCTGGAAACAACTTTCGTCAGATATGCTAAAATTTTCTTCTTGAAAACGTTAACAAAATCAGTATCATTGCAGCGATTTTTTTGGTTTCCTTGATACATGCTAAATTTTCGAAAACTTAGGCGCGGATTTTGAAGTCCCAAGGCCGCTGCAGAGTTTTAGATATTTTCGAAAATCCTACGCCATCTTCCTGAAACTGGTCTATGCCTCATATCTGTGCCGTTTTTTATCATCTTTATTGTTTCATATACTGAGCTTTTTTCGAATCCACTAAATTACACTAATTTTATAACGTTCGAACACCTTTTTTATACAAAAAATCTACCTCTCTTCTTTTTTCTACTTTCGACATTATTTCACAAATCTTAAGCCTGCTTACAATCAACAATGTTTGACAGATAGGGTTGCCATGCTATTTTGACCGTAGCCTACTATCCGGAGAACGTACTTGATGCATTACTTTTGTCTTGGAATGTTACGGAAAAGAAATATATTAAAATTAGGCAAAATATAAAATTCCGGATACTTTCTAGACGGACTATAAAATAAAAACAAACGACTGGAAAACAAACTAGACTTCTATCAACCTGTAGAGCAAGCGGGGTTTAGATCGGGCTACGGAACGAACGATCACTTACTTGCGCTTAAAGTACTAATAGAAAAAACGATAGAATATAATAGACCCCTAGTGCTTGTTTTTGTGGATTTCCAAAAAGCATTCGATATGATTGAAATGAATGCAATAATGGCAGCCCTTGGTCAATGCCGTATCGACTATAGATATACTCGTCTGGTCCACAGTATCTACAGGGATTCGAAGGCTAGTATTAAACTCCATAAAAACAGCGACAAATTTCCCATTGAAAGAGGAGTTAGACAATGCGATACAATGTCCCCAAAATGATTCACCGCCACTTTAGAATATGCCTTTAAAACACTAGACTGGGAGAACATTGGCATTAAAATCGATGGGAAAAGGCTGAATAACCTGCGATTTGCCGACGATATTGTGTTAGTCACAGACAATTTTAGGGAAGCTGCATTAATGATTAAACAACTAAAACAGACCACGGAGAAGATTGGACTAAAAATAAACCAACAAAAAACGAACTTTATGACGAACCTGGTGCTTGGAGGCTCTATCACACTGGATAACCATGTTGTAGAGGAAGTTAGCGTAAATATTTGCGCCACGAAATAAAAATTAGTAGAAATAATCAGACGCATGAACTTGCTAGAAGAATAGGATTGGGCTGGGCAGCGTATGGTAGGTTGAAGGATGTTTTTAATAGCGGCCTACCAATAAGCCTAAAAAGTAAGGTCTACAATCAGTGTGTATTACCGGTCATCACATATGGAGCAGAAATACTTACCCTAACTAAAAATATCGTATCCAAACTCAGAGTCGCCCAAAGAAAAATGGAAAGAGCAATACTAGGTATCAGGCTGCAGGATCGTGTAAGAAATACAGAAATTCGCCGGAGAACAAAAGTCGAGGACATAATCGGCCGAATTACCACACTTAAGTGGAAATGGGCAGGACATGTTGCGAGATTCAGAGATGATAGATGGACCATCAGACTTGTGAATTGGAGACCCCGTGCTGATAAAAGAAGCAGAGGAAGGCCTCCAACGCGCTGGAGCGACGACATCAAAAGGATAGCGGGACACTGGACCCGAGCTGCTCAAGACCGAGAAGAATGGAAACGATTGGGGAAAGCCTATGTTCAGCAGTGGACTCAACAGGCTGGATGATGATGATGATGATGATGATGCTTGATTTATAAAAAAGCACAAGCCTCAATTGGTAACTAACCATGCATATGGGTTAAGGGACCCACACAAAATTTCACTTCCAATACCCACATCCTCTTAAATTAGAAACTCGCTAATATTTAATTGCAAGAAACTGTATAACCACCTGCCCCAAGGGATTAGACAGATCCCTAATCTAACGAAATTCACGAAAACATTTAAGAAGCTACTGTGTGCGAGAGCTTACTACGGTGTGGATGGGTTCTTGAAAGATGTATTTTAATTGTACTGTTTGGTTTTTGACACTGTGTTTTTATGTTATCTTGTCTGTAAACATTTTATGCTTTTGATAATTATGTCATTCTTGTTTGATATTTTGATTTAGTAATTATTGCGTAAGTACTTACGTAATGATTAGGTTGTTTGCACTGATTGACAGTAGGTTTTAATGACTAGATCATAGGTTTTTTTTCAGCTTTGTCAATGAATTTTGTTCGAGACAATAAAGCATTTTTGAATTGAAAAAAAAATTGAATTGAACATAACATATGTTTATGAATAACTGGAAAATATCAAAAAGGTCGCTGGATTGTACTAAGACCTCTCAAAAGCCTTTGACACCTTCAGTCATAAATTGTTGTCCGAAAGGCTGGGAAGCTATGGCTTTAGAGGAGCAGCTGCTATATTAATTGGTTCTTATTTCAGGGAAAGATCCTCTATTCAAAGTGTCAATCAAAATCGCACTACCTTTCATTCAGGGAAAACTGCAATAAAACAGGTTGTGTCGCAGAGATCTGTTTTAGATCCACTTTTGTTTATATTGTACATGGTGGGGTCTGTCAGTATGCTGATGATACTCCAGCGATATTGGCAGATCCTGTTGGCAACGCCTAACAGAATATGACATTGTTTAAGGATCTGAGGTTGGGGGTTCATTTATGTACGCTGCAAAATTGCACATGAAATTTATTTTCTTGATTACCTGTCCTGTATCTACGCTGACGCTGTCTGGGAAAGTGGGAACTGCCATTGAATATTGAAACTCCACTTCACTTACTATTTACCTTCTATTTACATGTTATAAGAAATTTACAACATTTATAACAGGATACCCCAAAGGTGGAGCCTTTGAAATGCGGGAAACCCGACATTAACTTTTACAACTGTTCCGTACATCTTTACTTCATCCCAACGCTCACTCTCAGCGCTGCTAACCTCAGATCCTTAAACAATGTCATATTCTGTTAGGCGTTGCCAACAGATCGGTCTGCGCTAGGGCTGTCTTTGGATTGTTCGCGTGTGGTGGAACGAATGTCGAACTGGTGTAACAAGAGGGGTTTAAAGCTTAACAGTACCAAGACAGGATTAATTATTTTCAGCAAGGTCAGGTGGAAAAGTCTTTATATGTAAGAATGGAGATATGTTCTATATTATTGTGAAGGATTCATGTTTTACCTTAAAATTGCTTGGATTTTCTCTCCAATTAGAGCCGCTTGTTCTGGCTCCAGGGTGTAAACAGCATAAGTGCTAGTTGAGTGACCCTAACGAAGCTGCAAAAAAATCAACGGAAAAAGGGGGAAATACTCAACGTTTCGGGAAACAAATCTGTTCCCGTTGTCAAGAACGATAAAATCCAAAAATGAAAATGGTTAGTAAATACAATAACCCAAACTAACCATTTTCATTTTTAGATTTTATCGTTCTTGACAACGGGAACAGATTTGTTTCCCGAAACGTTGAGTATTTCCCCCTTTTTCCGTTGATTTTTTGCAGCTTCGTTAGGGTCACTTAACTAGCACTTGTGCTGTTTACACCCTGGAGCCAGAGCAAGCGGGTCTAATTGGAGAGAAAACCCAAACAATTTTAAGGTAAAATATGTAAGAATGGGTCACAGGTCAGACCCGATGGCGGATTCTCTATAAAATTTCTTGGTCTGAACATTGATGGAAATCTCTTTCACAGTCTGTGAACGAGTAAATTTGTTGTTTCACCCCCTATCCCAATTTTTATCATTTTCAATATTTTCTGGTGCAATCTTGAGGAAATTCTTTCAAATGCTTCAAATATGTTGGGAATTGAGGAATTGTCTCATGTTCAATGATCTCTCAGCTATTAAGGGCGTATTTTATAGTTTTATCAGATCGAGATTTGGATATAGTTCGATGATCTGGGATCTTCACTAGGAGGTTCATAGGCGGATCTTCAAGTATTTGACTTACCGATGACTTACCGAGAAGATGGCGTCTACCCGGGCAACGCGTAAATTATGGTGTACTCCTGTCAAGATTTTGAGGCATGCCTTTGGTAAAACGGAGTATACTACATTCTGTTGGTTTTCTATCATCATCATCATCACACAGCCATCCTCTAGTCCACTGCTGAACATAGGCCTCCCGTAACTCTGTCCAATTTCGTCCATCTGGGACTGCTTGTATCCAATTGCTATTCACTCTCTTAAGATCGTCCATCCATCTCGTTGGGGACGTCTTCGATTTTGGTACGCTTCCTTTCGGGGTCTCCATTCGACAATTCTTTTCGTCCATCGTCCATCTGATAATCTCGCAACATGACCCGCCCAGTTCCATTTTAATTGACCTATCCTTGTCATCACATCCATAACGCCTGTGCGTTGTCTTATTGCATTATTAGGAATCCGATCGCTCAAAGATATTGCCAGCATAGATCTTTCCATTTTTCTTTGTGCAATTCTGATTTTATTTGCCGATTGCATGGTAAGGGTTAATGTCTCGGCGCCGTACGTTAGGACCGGAAGAACACACTGGTCAAAAACTTTGCGCTTTAAGCACATCGTGATATTGGAACTGGAGATGTGTCAGAGCCTGCCAAATGCGGCCCAGGCCAAACCAATCCTTCTCTTAAGTTCATGTGTTTGGTTTTTTCTGCTGATTTTAATTTCATGATTCAGATATTTATACGATGAAACCTGCTCTAGTGGAGTGTTGTTTACCATAAGATTCTTGGTCATAACTAAGTTCGTCATATAGCTGGTTTTTGTGAGATTCATCTGAAGTCCCACCCATCTCGAGGCTTGGTGAGTTCGTACAACATTTTACATGCATCGTCTATTCATCCGTGATTAATACTATATCATCTGCGAATCGTAGATGATGTAAGTGTTCGCCATCAATGTTGACACCTGATGAGTCCCAATTGACTTCCTTACATACTGACTCCAGCAGAGTCGAAATAGAAACTTACAAATACCAACAGCCCTTTATCTTGGTAAAACTATCTTTCCATAAAGGCCATCTTTTACTCTTGATCAAGCTATATTGAATATTGTGATGCACGATCATATTTACGTAATATGCAGATTTTAAAAATTTAATATTTGCTCAGAATTGAGATAGGAATTTGTGTCCATCGTTTTAATTATTTAACATTCCTTTAGATATCGCTGGTCAACTCTTCGTCGAGACAAGACGACCGATACCATTCCTCCGATAGGTCCCGCCAAAATAGCTCCGGCCCGAACGGGAGTACCTCCAGGTACTAGGCCACGTCCGCAACCCATTGCTGGAACACCCCCACCGGATATGGCGGAAAAGTGCGATGCGAAAATCATCCAGCAAACGTGCAATTTGTTCGGGTTAGATTTGGAGAGACCTCCTCCGGTACCACCCAGTCGATCTTATACTGTGACAGGAAATACGAAACTGGGTAAGAATTACAACGTTGAAAATATATGGGAAGCACGTGTGTTACAAATTATTAATTTAATGTCTTTCCAGTAAACTTTGTTGACCATTTCTTAACAAATGAAACATTTCAGTTTTTCTTAAATTAAGGCGCCATTTTATTTTATATTATAGGTTACCCGCAAACAAGAGTCATGAAAATGTCATACCCCGAAGATGCTTCCGGCGACGGTCCTGTATTTTATAAAGGTGAAACCGTTCTTGTGGTAGGAGCATCTCAACGGAGGGGGCACCTTATCGTAGAACACAAAAACCACACCCTACATGTTCCTTTCCAATTTATGGAGCTTAAGCCGTCCGTCAACATTTAGAAGCTCTATTATTTGGGACACATAACTTTGATGAAATTGCCGGAAAGTATTCTAAACGTGTTTTTCGCAACATACCTACGGGTTTGGAAGAAGTAGAAGAAGCTGAACCACTTTGCCATTTGTATGCGGATAAGTCTTCTTTGATTGAAAAAGATTAAGATTAATACACGAACCGATGAAGGATAAAGCTCAAGGGATGCTTGTAGACTTGTATTTATGGACTCAAATTTCGCGGCCATGACATTCGAGCTGTATTTTTAGGAAATGTATATACGTTTTATTTTAAGAAATTGTCAGCTTTAGCAGGTTATATAAACCAGGATTTTGGTAATACACCTATCTCCAAACTGATCCATCAAAAATGTGTCATGCACATTGAAAAATTTACTTATTTGCTCAGAAATATAGCAAACATTTCGGAATGCCCATTACAATAAAGACATATAAAATAAGTTATTTGCGATAGGGAGAATAATAATATAAATAAAAATAAATACCGCCACAAAATTGGAAAAGGGATGTTGTTAAATGAAATTTGAAATTTTGGAAGATGTCGTTTCAATTTTTGGCCAGTTGCAATTAATGCTTGATTTGAATAGAGCAAAACTTAAAATTAATTTGTTTAAAAAATCTTGCTTTACATACGGGGTGTGAATTTGAAAACTACCCACCCTTAACATCTTTCTTGCAGTTAAAAATATGAAAAATCTGAAAGACACGTCAATTTTATTTGTAAGGGGAACACTTTAAATGAATATTTTTAACCTTCTTGTTTCATCCCCCTAGGAGGAGTAGATGTCACCCTTAGAGTCCTAAATGAGAATGGGGATCAAATGCCACTTTCATTCTCTTTTCAGTGGTATCCTACTTTGTTGCTTTTTGTCCGAATAATCGCGTTTCAAAGTTGCAGAAACAATTAAACTTGCCTGCATTGAGATTTTGGTTTTCAGGTTACACCGTTAAAATCGTTGAATAACACGAAGAAAATCTAGTTTAAACAGTTGATTACTTATTTATTGATTATTTTACTTCGACAAAAATAACTTTTTATTTATGGAAGAGAAATTTCTACAATAAAACACATGGGATCTACTGACGCACTATCTTATAAGTTGTTCAAAATGCTGTCCATTTTCCTGTAAACAATAATAAAGTCTGTTTTCGAACTCCTCCCTAACATTTCGGAAAACTTCACCGGGAATTGAGACCGGCATTCTGCTGCAATTCGCCTTTTAAGATCATCAATATCAGCAAGTTGTGTTTTATAAACAATGGATTTAAGATGTCCCCAAAGAAAGAAGTATAAGGGTATTAAATCCGGTGATCTTGGAGGCCATTCAATGGGTCCCCTTCTGCCAATCCATCTATTCGGGAATCTCTCGTGTAACCACTGTCAGACCGGAAGAAAATAATGAGGTGGAGCACCGTCCTGCTGGAATGTTAACAAATCCTCCTGTAAAACTGAATTACCCTCTGCATCAATTTGAGTTTCTAGCTCATGGGTGATAAGAGGATCAATAGTCTCTTCAAGCATATTAAGGTACATATCACCTGTCAAGTTTCCTTCAATAAATAAAGGACCAATAATGGCATTTCCAAGAATACCAGCACAAACATTAACTTTTTGAGGATATTTGTGTATGTCCTTCTCGAAAAATATGCGGGTTTTCGTCACTCCAATATCGACAATTTTGTTTGTTAACATTTCCATTTAGAAAAAATGAACATTTAACGCTGAAACAGCGATATTCGGCAGAATATTAGGGATGGCGTTGACTTGACGACTCATGAATTCACAAAACTCTATTCTTCTATCAAAATCATCGTCATAGAGTTCTTGAAGTATTTGCATTTTGTATGGATGGAGTTTATTCACTTCCTGTCTGTTCTGCTACTGTCCGCAAGGAGTTGGTGGGCTCTGCAGCAAATAATCGCAAAACTTCAATTTGAGCTCCTTCATTCATCACTCGTAGGTTATTTCTTTTTCTATTACTCACCGAACCAGTTTCGGAGAACTTTGCCACCAAATCCAGCACATATCTGTGACTTGCTTCACGATTTTGATTTCTTTTATTGAAAACCAATGCCGTCCTTCGTGCAACCTCTCCATAAATGAAAATAATTTCAGTGCTTTCTTGAAGATAATAAACCATTCTCACACTTTATGCACTTAATAAAAGTTATCACTGAACAGCCCAACAAGCAAAAGCGAATTAACAATAATATTCCTGCTTTGGCTACATCTTTTAAAATTGCTGACCATGTTTTTGTTAAAAAACAACGTATTTTTAGAATTTGTTGATAGAATAGCAAGGATTTTTGTGGAATTTCAGTGATAAGACATCGAATGAACGCAAATTAACTAGGTACTCGTAGTACCATCGAAATTTTATTAGATTACTTTTTGATGTACATTTTTCAAGGTTACTTTGCCAATCCCCACATAAAGTTTGAAACGGTGCCACTCATGGGCGTAGCGAGGGGGAGGTAGGGGAGGACCATGCCCCCCCCCCCCCTGGAAGTTGCCACTTATTGGAATTTGAGAAAAAAAACGTTAATGTTTATGGTGTTGTGTTTATTAGTAATTCGCCCCCCCCCCCCCACCCCCCTAGAAAAATATCTGGCTACGCCCATGGTGCCACCTAATCTCCTAATCATTTGTACTACAAGGAGACCCAATGCAATAATTTTTGTGTAAACACTAACCTGAACACCAAAATCTCAATGCAGGCAAGTTTAATTGTTTCTGCAACTTTGAAACGCGATTATTCGGAAACCTCTGGACAAAAAGCAGCAAAGTAGGATACCACTGAAGAGAGAATTGAACGCCCTTTAAAACGATGTGCCACTTGACCCCCATTCCCATTTAAGATTCTAAGGGTGACATCTACCCCTCCTAGGGGGTTGAAACAAGAAGGTTAAAAATATCCATTTAAAGTGTCTCCCTTACAAATAAAATTGACATGTCTTTCCGATTTTTCATATTTTTAACTGCAAGAAAGATATTAAGGGTGGAGTTTTCAAATTAGGTATAGCAAATAAAATGCGGAAATAAGCACGTATTTATAAATCTGCGAATATTAGTGCGAAACTAAAATTCGTTAAAAAAAAGACATATTAAAAATATTGTTTAAACCAGTTCGCTGAAACGCAGTTTATTTAATTTGAAAATTTAATTTGATTATAGTCAATTCTCAGATGTTATATTTCATGTTTTTCTTATATTTTTTGCATTAAGGTAAAAGAGTTTGTAGTATTTTTAGGCAGCACTAAATCAATTTAGTAAAAATTGCAAAAATGCCTCATGTAAATTTTAGTGAAGATTTTCCGATTGTTTAATAAATATAGAAATACTGTTTTCCAAACGTTTGCATCAGCTAATATTTCTTTATGAGAAAATGTTCAGCTTATTAATTTATGCCAATATTGCCAACATTGTTGTTTTAATATCAAAGCGATCAATAATATTTTTGTATACCTTGTCTATATCCGATTAAACCCATCTAATGACATCCTGTACAAAATCAACACCATATAATTTTTTAGTTTAAATTTGCCCCTTTTCTAGTTTTTAATAAAGTATTTTTACAGGTCATAAACTTGCCATCTCGACTACATTTCGTGTAATGTTAGAATTATTTATCGATAGATTTTAGATTGTATTTGCTACAGCGATGCATTTGAGATATTTTATTAAATATGTTATATAACTTTAAGTTGTTTTTATTATGGACAATTTAAATAAACTGAAATTAGATTTCAGTTTAGAAATGTATCATAAATAGATTGGAACAGACACATAAAAAAATAGACAGATTTGTTTACTAAATATGAAGACGCCAACATCGTTTCCCCTCTTATAAAACAGTATACGCAAGCCGTAATATTAGTTACCGCTACTGCGTCGGTGTTGCCGATGACACCTAAGAGTATGCCTGTTTTAATAACATGTCAGAAAAATTACATTTGTCAGAAAACAGAAATGTCAAAATGTAAATTTTTCCTTTAAAGTATACTGCGTAGATTATAATACTAACATATAAACATTTATAATACAAAACTTGAATCAAAAATACGAAGTGTTATACCTATTTTCCGCTAGACGTTTGATGTGTAACGTGCGGCTTTCCCTCAGCATCAAGTTAAGTCTGAAGGTTTAGGTAAGAGTTCTTCTTGACAAAATGGCGGACACGCCAAAATAGATGTTTTTTCCCTATGGTCACGTAAGAATATATATTATGGGGTTATTCTTGACAAACTGGTGCAGTTCATTTTATTATTCACTATCACTCGCTGTAATGACCTCTACCGACCGGTGAATGCTGAAAGTAAATTACAGTTGCCTTCTACCGGAAATTGAAAATTAGGATCGTCTGGGTTGTCTTTGGAGTAGTTTTCTGTAGCGGTTTGTAGTACGAACTCCTGAACGTGCGTGCCGTTTAGGGACTTTCTTTCTTTTGCGTTGACGTCGCGAACATTGTGATTTACCTTTGTATGTTTCCCTAATGAATGGTGGGTCGAATGGTTATTTCCTTTTGGCTAGTTCGAGCAATTATTTAAGACGGGCTTTGGTACATCAAAGTTCTGCGTTTTCCTTTCGAAATCGCTTTAGATAAATTATTGGGTATGACAGCTCGTGACGGGTGACTATATTTTCATTGGCCAGGCGTAGTTGTAGTGGGAATATTGGAAGGAAGCATCTGCTTCCGGAGTTTTTGAAGGAAATCACTCTACGTTGGCTTGCCGTTAAAGGCAGTGGTCGTGTTGGAAGCTTTTTTTTTGCTTTACCTCATGGGATTGTTCTGACCAATGATTTACTTATTAAATCCTTGGTTCTGACCGACCAATTTATAGAGTCTCAGGCCTTGTTTTGCTTACGTTGGTTAGTTTTGTTCGTTAGCGCCTGGAACTCGCCTTATAATTGGGATTTGATGCTGCTTTAGGTGTTAGGTGAGTGAATTTGCTTTTTTGTCTCTCTACTATGAATGCCGCCATTTTGGGACGCCGTGCGTGGATTTTAATTGCGTCTTAATTCTTTACAGAAGCATTTGTCCATCCACGACCTACCTGTGCGTTCCAACGACCTAGATGTATAGCAATCCTTTACAGGTAATTTCTTTTTTTTTTCATATTTTCTCTCGATATATATACATTTTTATTGTCTGAGCTTAAATGTCCTTTGGTCATGAGTTACATGCAGAACCTTGAATATTTTGATGTTCTATAGGGTTCCACCGTCGGGGTACACTTCAACCATAGGGGTACACTTCAACCGTAAGGGTACACTTCAACCGTAGGGGTACACTTCGACCGTCGGGGTACTTTAACCCACAGAGCTTCGTTTACTAGCCCTTAAAGCTCAGTCATCAGGCCACGCCAGTCTGGTATCTGGATTGTGACTCGTTCAGGACACCGTTAGAGTCCTTCTTCGTCGGAGGAAGTATATGTTTTTTTCCCTTCCCACCTGGAAAACCGCCGAGAAGCCACCTACTGAATGTGAGCTACCTTATCTTTCTTATGAGTATTTGTTTCTACCATATTCTTCCCTTTCTATCTTTAATTATTAACGCCTAACCGTATTATTCATTACTCTGGTTAATAAACCCGAGATTTACGCCAACTGTAATTGCCTTTGGTCAAGAATTAAGCTTTAATTAAATTCTTTTTTTTGCTAATTAAGATAATTTTCTTTGCTCTAATTAATAAGTCGAAATTTAAAATTTAACTTATTTTATTCTTGTAAATCAAAATCTAGATTCAGCTTGCATTATTCTTGTCAGTCGATACTTTTAACATTTTTAACTGGCCGAAACAGGCTCGTAGTTTATTAGAATAATCGGGTATAATTTCACGAAATTTGCGACGAGTAACGCGAAATATTTTTCCGAATATCGATTTGTTCAGGTACCTTTATTAGGGAACTTTCGCTTCCTTTCAGTAGATTTGGCGTTGTGTTGGCTGGTTCCTGGTCTAGTTTTCTACACTCTAAGAAGAGTGCCTTTACGGTCAGATAGAGTCGGGTTAATGATTGATTAACGAAGACAGCGCCCAATCTACTGATTTAATTTTAGTCGATTGCCCAAGGTATCATTTATTATTGACATACCTAATTTTAATTATAAACATAATCAGTTTGTAGAGCGGTACTGTGACTTCAGACCATAGTTTGCGCGCCTAAATAATAATCGAATATTTATGTTACTTGAACTGTGATTTTTCTAAAGTAAGAATTTATATTTTTAATTAGTTCAGTTTGTTTCTAACGCCGGTTATATCGCGTACTATTTCTCTTTGAATCTCGTTAGCCACCACAAGCTGATCACGTTCGAGTGAACGAAGGAACCTAATTGTTATTGGAATTTTTTGTTCTATCCATGATACATAATGATATCAACTTTTAATTGAGCAAGATAATTCAATTAATAATTGTTTTTTATTCTCTTTTATTTACCTTTATGCTTCAAGTAACTGAGTAAAATTTCTGACTATTAGAACAGTAGACAGTTCTAGTCGTAATATTTAGTATAGCAGCATAGAATATCGGAAAAAATCGTCATCTTATTGTTCTCTGTTCTGCATTGACTGCATTGAGTAATAAACCAACTTTCTATTTACTGAATTTGCCTGTGTTATTTAATTATTCCTGGATTACCTGGATACGAAGAAATCAGGACGATTAAAGAAGGTGGGTACTCTGATTTAATTAATTTGCGCTCTATGTTTGAAATGTTTCGGCTTCATTGACTTGCTATAGATACTACAGTTTAATCTTGACTTTGTCGTTAATCAATAGCTTTTTTTTGTGTCTCACTTCTTAATTTTTAATACTGGCCTACTTACTTGCCTTTTCTTATTAAATTAATTCTCTAATTATTAAATTAATTCACGGTTGTTATTTTATTTCTCATTTGTTCGGATTGATTAAATTCAAATCAACTTAGTCAAATTAATTCCGAATTTATTTAAGTAATTCTGTCTTTGTAGTTGTGAAGCTTAGGCTAAAACGAGTGCCATATTTCAGCTTTGGGGTATTTCATGCTTGTGCCGTCTACAAGCCCGTGGCGCCTTATAAATAAGCCACCCTACTCTCCGGCATTAGAGCTAGGGCCTATTTTCCCGCTTTGAAGACGACTCGTTATTGCTTACGCATCTGTACTTGCAAATTCACTTAATTTTAAATTTTTCTTATTTGATATTATTCACCCTCGGTCTCTCGGTGAAGGTTTGCGCCAATTAGAAGAAAGAAAAAGCGTGGCACCCTGTGTCACTACTTCACCACTTCACAATGTTCACGAAATCAGCGGTAACTGCTCTTGCCGCGCACGCCGACAATGTCGCGTAGCCGGCACTCGTCTAGAAGGAACTGGCCGCCATGTTCATGAAAACAGAGTATCCCATTCATTTGAACTCAAATATTACATTCCATGCGTAAGTAAATAAACTCCTAGTCACACTCTGTGAACATTATTTTAGAAAAGTAAGTACCTACCTATTTTAACTATTTCTTGTTTGCTATTACATGTTTAAAGTGTCGTGAGTTAATAGAATTCAATGTTTCTTTGTGAAAATTATTAGCTACAAAATGTTATGGAAAATTAATTAACGCTTCAAATTTAGTTGTTGATATATGTCATGCAGAATTATTATTAACAGAATTATGTAGTATAATAAGAGAAACCTATTTCAAGTTGATTTACCAAAAAAGAAATGTGAAATATTAATTTTCATAATATTAATATTTCAATCTGGAACTCTTTTCCGACGAGTAGCGAACAATCGACCGTGCTCATTTTCTATTGGTCGTATTCGCGTAGGTATACAGTCGCTCTTCGCTCTCACTGGATTGAGGGATGGCGTGACTGACATTCCGCTGTCAGTTTGTCAACATTTTCTATTCTGTGAATTCTCTTCGTTTCTTTTGTTTCTTTGTGTGTTTGCCAATTATTATGGGAAAAGGTAAAATTAAAACCCTAAAAATATAAAACGTCTAAAACACTAGACACAATTGGCCGTAACTGTGGGCAGCACATCAATTTAATCCCCAGTCAATTATTAATTACTTGAGCTTAATTACTTAAGCGAAAGAAAAGTTCACTAACACGATCCCCATTCAGCGCGATAAAACTTTATTAAACCACTAACCCCTTAATTTAATCTTGCAATAATATCAAAAATATATAATATAACAATATTAGACATTGATAACCCCCAAAATGAGAATATCATATTATAAAGAGTAAATCCCTCTAATACTTTACAATTAAATTTGGTGGTGACCCAAAATGTGGCTACACAGGGATTTTGAACAATGTAACGAAGCCCAGTACGGTACGAATAGCAAAATTACCATAAATTCTGTAAATAATTAGTAGGTTATCCCTAAAAGATATTTATAGTTTAACTAAAGCTTTAAAAACTATGTTTTAGATAGAAGTTTAATTAAAGTGGTCAAATCAGAGAGTAACCTAATGGTAAAAATTCTAATTTACAAATTGCCAGATTAGAGATAACATTTTAAGTTTAATTAGAGATATTACACCCACTTTGCAACTAGAAGATAACACAATTTAATGGTATTTAGCCACTATAGACTGTTTTAAGAGAAAATATAGTTTTTTTTCTTTAGGAATATTAAATTCATGAATACATTCTTTAAATACTGTTAAATATTTAGCTCAATTCAAGGTGTTCTAACGAGTGTTGTATAGGAGTGTTTAACCTCTATTCCATGTGACTTTCCCAGTCTGGCAGATAAAAATCCTTCAATGAAGAAATTAGGTTTCTTGCTACTAATTCATCAAAAATATAGACAGGCAACCAAATATAAGATATACAAGAACCCATTTATATAGCCTTAGCACAAAATTCCATTAAGATGGTCTGAAAAATTCCAGATGCCGAGCGATCAACCGGCTCTATCCAATGACCGTAGAAAAGTGACATGGCGTGGCCCATCCACCTCAACCAAGTGTTCCTTCACAAAAAAAAAAACCTCAAAAGCGTACCATGTAGCGTGAAATTTTGCACATTTAAATACGTATTTCGAGACCAAACAAGAAAATAAGCAATAGATGATCCTACCCAAACCGGCTAACATCTATGCGAACCATAATTAAGAATAATTAATTAAATTAATAAATTGTAACAATGATTCTAGTACAATTAGGTCAGTGAAATAGTACCAACGTTATTTTTGGACAACCGCGGCGCTACTGCACACACGGCACCTCACGGAAGTGGTACGAATTTCAGCCGTGTTTAAAACATTAAAGCAGGTACCAGGCTAGAGATTTACTGCACTTAACAGTTATAATAGATGGCGCAGTGATGTCGAAATTCGATTAAATATTCGGGAACATTATTTGGCAACGAAAGCATATCAAATGTGCGAAATATAAACCAAATTTAAGTTAATTTTGAATATACGAAATTTAAAATGTTACAAAATGTCTAAATAAGTAATTTAATGTTGCAGAATATTAAATATATCAAATAAAACATTCCACTATATTTCAAAAATCTGTAATTATTAGGTGTAAATCACAATTAAACATTAGCTTATTTTGATCATTATAAAAATAGATATTTTATTGAGGTCCATTAAAATTATCGCATGTGATGTAAGTACACGATATTTTCTCAGGAGAACTTACTGAAGTGATGTTTAAGGTTAATTTATCTTATTGCAATAAATATTTATACGAAATATATTTATATAATAAATAGTATTTCATTATGTAAATATTTTATATTATCGAACAAACTATTTTCAATCTGACCAAAGGAGGGTGTTGACCGAATCATATATCTCTACTAAAGAACCTCAATTTTTTTTTAATATCAAGTAACTCTTCTGACAAGTAAAAGCCAACAAAGAAAATAAAATTATATAGATAAATAAATTAACTACCTATCACATTATTCGCGTTTCGCCTTTTTAGATACCCCAGATAATATGCTATATAGAGCAGATACCAGTGCTTTTAGGGCAAAAGATGAAACTACCAATCCAACTAATACAACTGCTATCACATCGAGTAAAAGATATTCATATAACGGCACATCTGCGATTGCACTTCTAAGGGCTGGCGCACCCTTATTTCTTATAACGTATTCTGACCACCACACTGCACGCTCTAAACCAGTCATTGGTTGGTCGAAGGAAACGTCACGAATTTTCTTCATATTTTTTGAGTACCTAAAAAGTCAAATGCTGCATTGTAGTATATCAATTCAAAGTAAGTTCTAGTATTACTATATATTGATCTCGAAGACAAACTAGACATTCAAAAATATATATTATTATTTTATAAAGAATCATAATAAAGTTTAGGTTTGTGTTTTTTTTTGGAAGTCCATAAGATGTAAATCATTTTAATTATATGGGGGTGGTTTTTCAAAAAATCTACTTTACTTTTCCATCAAGTTTGTCGATTAAGGCTGCTACGAGATTGCGTACTTACTTCTTATTTTCCGCAACTTCAATGATAGCCTGTTTCAGAGAATCCGAAGTAAACTCGTGGAGAGAAAGTTGAAGAGCCACTCCCAGATTGACCAGCTTATCAACGTTGTCTTGTTGGTCGACGATGACAGGAATCCCAACCAGAGGCACCGCTCTCGCTATTGCTTCTTCACTGGATTGCAAACCACCCTGGGTAACGAATACTCTCACATTGAGATGGGCTAAAATTGTATAATAACCCTTTCTATACTACTTTGAGTGTATAGCATTTTCGCACTATATTTTTACACCCTGTACCAGCTCCCAAACTATCCGTTTATATTACCTAAAACATCTTGTTGTGGAAACCATTTTCTGGTAATCACATTATCTTTTACGCCGGGCACTTCTTCAGATTCCCATTTCCACAACACAGTATACGGCAAACTTGAGAGACCCTCTATAATAGCGCTTCTTACGGATGTGGGTAAAGTAGAACTTTTGACATTAGAGCCCAGGCTAAAGTATACAGCGCCTTGTGTGGAATTATTCAAAATTTCTTCCAGATCCTAAAAACCAATGAGTATTATTTAATTAATATTTATTTTTTTTTTCTATGATACCGTAAAAACAAAATTTAGTTGGAAGGCCAAATTAAGTTTTTCTAGACTTCTCAGTGGCGTACAATGATAAACATAGCACCGTAGGAAAAATGTTGATAATCAATTAAATCAGCATCTGCTAAAAGACAACTCGCAATCGAAATACAATAAAATCAGCATCTTTGCGAACCATCAATCCGAAGACGAATTTAAGCCAATATCCGATCATCTCTGTAAGCATCTCTTTAAAGATAAGGAAAATATCACCTGTAAAATTTAAGTACCCCATCTTGGATTTTACTAAATGGCCAAGCCCTATATATATATTGCCACTGATTAATAAATTTTCTTTTAAAAGGCACTTATTTGCAGAAAACAATGAAAAACTGAATTTTCCTCATTTAATACTAACATTTTAAATTATTCTCCTCATATTGTCTCCCCCCAAGTATTGAAATTAGAAACATGTTAAGGAACTTTTTTCATATTTTTAGCTATAGAAACAGCACCTGAATTTTCCTAGCAACATTTAATACTGTGATGAACCAGAATTAGTAACTGATTGTTGTTAAACTGTTTCAACAAATTATTTCATAATTCTTGTAAATTGATTCGAAAATAACTCCAGCTACTACCAGTTCACAAAGAGAGAACATTCAAATAAAATAATAATTTTATTTAAACAAAATTAAATTAAAATACAAGTTTCAAGAAATAAGTCCGAACCCCATCTAAGTTAAATTATTTTGCCTAAGGAAAATTCATGAAAATGTACAACAATCGCACCGATCATATGCCTAAAATAAAATAACTTACTATTGGAATGAAATCCAAAAAAATGGCATTGTTTTTAACTTCACCATAACCCAAATCCGACTCGAAGAGCAGCTGACTTTTATTTGTTTTCGACTGCATGATAACGCGTAATTAAATGAACTAACTACAAAGACTATCACTTATTAGTTGCACACCTTCAAACACAGGTCCCCCAAAACTTTGCTCTAAATTGGATGGATTGGAATGCCCAAACCATGTTAACTGGAATTTTAATTATCCTAATTTGGAACACACGGCGGTACTAAAACCGAGATTGGAATTTACAAAACATGTTAAAACGCTAATTGCCACATTAAAGTTTTCGACGACTTAGGAATTTTAAGTCCCCTTAGTAAAAACATTTTAACAGCTGGGCACGTGCTGATTCCTGATTTTTCGATGAGCACAACAGAAAGCAAGCCTTGAAAGATGGTATAAAAGCTAAAAATCTTTAGGAAATATAGTTGGTCTGAAAAAAGTCTTCACGCGCGATAGTACGTTACTCTGCCCAAAAATATGGGAACTCTCAAAAGTTAGCCAGACAAAAATCTTCACGCTTGGTAACTAGTTACGCTACTCAAATGGTTAATCAGTATTAACCAAATCGCGGAAAATGTCTCCGAGTAGCAAAGGCCCGTGGACAGTAAATAAGTAATCAATGCCTCCGCATAGCTACAGAATCTAGAGCCAAAGAGAACGGATATTACCATAAAAGGAGATGCTTCCACCTCGTGAGCTCGATCTAGGCAGGCTCTTTAACTACGATTCTGGATAATTCCAGAGTCGAGCCGACGCCCTAGGCGTGGAGGGACCGAGCGTATAAATTCGTCTGCATAGCCCAAAATATACTCTCTGCCAGTGCACCAGTAAGAAGTTCTACACCAGTCTCTCTCCAGTAAAATTCTAAGTTCTTATTCCAAAATGCAGTTAAATTCTGCTGGTTTAAAGAATAAATTAAAACCCAAGTTAATAATATTCTAAATCAAGCTAAAAGCATAAGTATCTATTCTTTTTGCATTCTCAAGTGAACAGGAACTCGATTAAGTAAAGTAAATATCGCGTTTTCAAGTAATAGAAGTGAAAAATGATGTTAATCCAATTAAATGTCTTAAATCCAGTCGTCTAAGAAACGACGCTTACAACGAAAGCATAAAATGGTAAACGTTTCTTTCTAAGACTATGAATCAGGGTGATACGATTAAAAGGCGAAAATAAACCGCGATGTATTAACTCAGGGGTAGGAACAGTGTTAGATAAACAGTGCGAACTGAAGACCTGAGTAAGTTATCCAGTGTATAAATATATAAATAGAAACATTATTAATTCAGTGACTCTATAGACTATATAATTCACCAGCGTATTTTAGAACATTTTATTGAACTGTCGGTTCAGGGAATAATTAAATATTCCTTAGTATTTCAGGAATTGTAGTAAATATATAAATATATCAATATATAGATATTTAAGATGGCTGTACCCTCGCCAAGTAATACAGTCATATTATTTCAGTGACTTGTAATCGATAGAGCTAGATATATAAAAATAAATATATACAGGAATGAGGTAGCATGTAGTAGATTTCATACAAATTCATTGACTTGAGAAATAAATACACATATAAATATACAGGGACGCTACAACTTTATTACTTCCCAGAGTAATTTACCGAAATATATACATACAACGTTACTGATTTATCAGATATATAGCTAATGATTTTGTGCATGGTATAGTAAGTATGATTGAGGTGTCGCATATATATCGATATAATATATTGTTTTGTGCCCTATACATTATTTTATAATCTACCATGGAACTTTCATATGTATTCCTATGTAACCCATTATAACTACATATATTTTGATTGTGTGCATGGCACCATATTTCATAATATCATATCGAATTGAATTACATATTTAATGTAATTTGTACTTGATTTCATGTTTCATATTAGTAATAGTAATGCTATTCCAATTGCCACTAATTCTGTACATTTGTATATAACCCAGACTTATGGTCCATTGTAAATATATAGCCTTTCTTGCTTCGGCTCACCGGGAAAGGTTTATAACAATCTGACAAACAAAAGCAGGTCGCGACAATTACCTGAACATATTGGGGTCAACCACTGAATTAATACAAAAAGGCTCTCTTAAATTGTGTGCTCCCTTGAATTTAAAATCTCAATCAGCATTTTGATACGGAAAGTGGTATGACCTACGCTCATTTCCGTATAACTAGGCTTACATTTGGGTACAGAATAGGTGGAATTAAGCAACTGCCTAGATGGAAGGAAAAGGTCGATGCTCATAGCGTCTAGGTAACATATTTTTATAACAATAGGGGTTTCAACACGCTGGTACTACGAACCTGGTTTTGACAGAAAATGAACCGGAATTGAAAAAAAGGCCACTAATACAGTAGGTAAGCAAACTGGTGCAATCGGCGTTAGTTTCATCGCCTCAGCACTGGCACTGCTAAAAAGCTTTATAAGAATAAAAAGTAATGGGGAAGGGCTTTAAAGAATATGAGATGAAAACTGCGGAGTTAGCTGATTCTGATTGCACACGGCATGACCATGAAATAGAACGAAGACGTAAAATAAACGTAGGTTTGCCACTTCTGACTCTGTTAAAGCACCAGAAGTTGAGCTAACCCGATCATAGAAATTTCGAAATAGCAATGAAGAGAAATTTGCAGCTGCTCAAAACGTAGCAGAAACTTATAACAATAACTTAAGACGATCAATTGGGAAATGGACAGATTTAGTTCATGTTTTTTACCATAAGCTTAAAAAACTGACGAGGAAAATGAAAAAGTCATTAGGCCGGAGGGGTGGATGTATAAAAAAAAACATTAAAGATTGTTTTCCTAATATTGAGATTGCTTTAAGAATATACCTTTCATTTATGGTCACAAACGGCAATGGAGAAAAGTCATTTTCGAAATTGAAGTTGGTCAAGAACAGGCTTTGAACATCCATATTAGAAGACTGGCTCGACGATTTAGCTTTAGCCAGCAATGACCAAGACAACAAATTTTAGCAAGATATTAAAAGTAGCTTCATTAGTACGAGGTGTAGGCGTAAACTAATAAGCCATTAGCCATTAAGATTATGTGACACTATCATGTCAGTGAGATTGTTTGGAAAAGTTCTGTATTTGAAACGATTGAGGTATGATGTTCAGATCATTTCATTTTGATCATCTCATGAATTCATCACCATCATCAACACATCTTTATTTAAACATTTTACATTGTTGTATCGCTATTCTAAACCTAATAACTAATCCTCGTTGAGGCAGAGTTCCTAAGCTAGTCGAACAGAGTAGCAAAATCGTCTAAAGCCATTATGAGCTGTGAAATATTTACTAAAGAGTTAATCTTTTCAGTTACTTGTTGAAGTTTAGTAAAATCATTAATTATTCGTGTTTGAGATACCACTGAGTTTAAATTACTTACATTTCTAGGATTACTCATATTTACACTATATAACTTAACATTATTTTCACTATATTTATGCACATTTGTAGTCTTCAGGGGGGGGGGGGGGGGGGTCTCTATTAAACTGCGCTGGGTCGGTTCCTGTCCGGGGATTTCTCCAGGCTGGCTTATACAGTGGCTTTCTGCTAGTCTGCTGCTGCTTCGTTTGTGGTTGCTGCAACTGGTTTACTTTATACAAGTAAACACGACAGCCTACATCTGTCGCGCGGTGTTCACCACCGCACTTTACACATTTAACGGTTTCTTCCTTGCATTTCGTTATTTGGTGGGTGCCAGCATATTTACTACACCGCCACCCACGTTGACAGAAGGTTTGAGCGTGCCCGTGCCCCTGGCACCGCTTACACTGCCTAATTGGTTTTGCAGTTCTGCGATAGTCCCAGGAGACACTCACGCTCATTAGATTGCGGAATTGAGAGTTCAGTTGCTTCAGAGTCTTGTCTGCTTCCGTGACTACAAAGTACATTGGGTTACGTGTCTTTTTCATGAGATACACGCTTTTAACAGTCATCTTATACTCATCGGACTTCTTCCGGTTGTATCCCACCGTATAAGCCTTTCAGTACGAAAGCATGCGTTTTACACGCTTTCTCCGCGTAGGAATGGTACTCTACATTGTCGTGATCAAACAAACGCTTAAGGCTTTTCCAGTCATTGATGTCTTTACACCAAATCACAATGCTGTTGTGTATATATTTTAGCCGGTAATCCTCGATTCCGGCTATTCTTAGAGTTGCCGTGGAATCGCGGTGGCTCACCAAGCCCCCCCCCCCCCTTTGTTATAATGGGCGGCGGGGCGGCGTCACCTTGGTATTTAGCGGTGTCTTTGGTTTAGGACTTACTTGGCAAATACTGGTTCTCGTTTCGCTGCTAACTTTAGCCCTGTCAGAATCAGTATCCTCATTATCGCTTAACCGCTAGAAGCGGTTGCTGGTTTTGATCGCTGCTTCGCCTCCTACATCTACGTCATGGAGGTCATAGAGTACACGGAATGAGTCACGTATGCCACTTGCCTCTTTACTTTTCGGTTTTTCGTCGGCTTTCATCTTCTTATTATACGTTGGGGATGTGTCGCTCTTACCTCTCGCAAGAGCGATATTTGTGCTGCTAGAGGATTTTTGACCGCAGTCTACTCTAGACTCGACCTTTTCTTAACTGTTTTCTTGGTTCTTTTTGGGTGAACCTCTGTTAAGTGAGTAATTCCCCTGAAGAACGCTTCTTTCAAGTCATTCTGCGCCGCGTCTGCATTCAAAAAGATGGAAAGCCAGTGTGAACATTCACGGCATTTTGTGTTTATTCGAAACTTGACAACTAGTTTCTCAATTTCCTTTAGAGACTTCGATCTATCACTGAGATTTGAGTCTTGAGACCGCTCGGACAAGTCGTCTCTCGTCTCAGACATTGCAGGTGAGCCGGGGATACGTCCCCGAAACTAAAAATTTTAATAATACTAGGGATAATTAGTACACTGCTTTTAGATGTTTCAAAATAACTTAATGAGATATTTTTCTCTACATATGTTTCGGCTTGATGAGGCCTTTATCAAAAGTAGTTGTATACTAAAATCTAAAATTGATATACCCTACTAAACCGCCTGACGGTATTTTGTTTTTATTGCACTGTCAATTATGCAGATGTTTAAAGAGCAGGTCAGTTGGTCGTTCGTATTTAAAACGTCTGTTTTTTGTGACTTTTGGATTTCTAGGTACTCCAAAAGGTTCAGCCTTTTGCTTTTTGTTTCCGTGTGTAAAAGTTTTGCATTATTCGTATCTATAAAATGGTTATTTTCTATACAATGTTTTGCTAAATGTTATCCCTAGTATTATTATTCAATGATGTTTCACAAGGGTCTTACCGCCGAAACTATTCATTGTATTGAAAATTTTAAGATTCTTCTTGACTATGGCCTGAATTTGGTGACAAATCCAGGTTGAGTCATATAGAAAATTACATCGAGTAGTGATTTAACTAAATTGGGCTTAAAGACACGAAATTCGAGTAAAAAAGCGCGATGGGGCTCGATTTTCTGGAGACCCCGCAAAATCCAGTACGCACAGTAAGCCGGCTACCATGCGTCATGAATTCATGATAAACAACCCTTTGAGACGAATCATCTGTTAACAAGTCATAAGTCATAATTACTTAACATAACTGATTAGTTTGTTGTCAAATTTGCACCTTAAACCACACGAAGCACTTTTAAATATAAAAATATATGGATATTCATATGTCGGAAACGGTCCGGTTAGAGAAAAATCAGGCATTTTGTTATTGGAATCGGCGCAAAATCTGCAATAAGTATGAAAAATTCAAGATGACGTTATATCTTCCAAATTTGATAGGTGGTCTTCCTGACTGCAAACCTGGGATCTTCTAGGCGTAAGATTCAATACAATAGTAAATATTTTATTTTTCCCACAGAGAATGCATTTTTTGTTTGCATCGCATAATAATATCTGAATAATACCTACGTCTAAGCTGTTGTACATAAATTACCTTTGGCAATGGCTGAGGCTCTCTTACGTGCATAAAATCCAACTCAACGATATTCGGTGGTGTCGGTCTAACCGAATTCATCACTCGATTTTTCGTGACAAAAAGCATGTCAATATTCTTTTCCAGCTCGGCTATCGGGGGGAAATCGTAACCAAAATATTTCCTAGTCATTTGATTAACGACTGGTTCGTTGATATACTTCATGTACCATTTGTGCCAAAGGATAATGCATACGTGTCGTAGCTTTTGCCATATCGAAACGGGATAGACGAAATCCATAAACAAGGCACCGTAGACTGCTGGATGGAGTATGCCACCTAAAAACTACAGATATATAGGCTTTGGTATCACAGGTTGAATTTTAAAATGGGTGCGCATCCTGCAGATTAAATATCGCAAAACATCATTATTGTACCTGACAGTCAGTGATAATTGATTTTTTGATATCGATAGATATTAAATAATGGTAACAACTAGCTTATACATTAAGGAAAAGACGACAAATAACTAAGCTATGATCACATAGGCGCTAGTAAACCTTAAGATTAATCAAAAGTATAATTAGAAGAAGAAATAACACAGGTTTAATGAACTAGATTCATTATAGAAGGTATATACCTATCTGAAACCGAAGAAGAAAAAGGAGACGAAGTAGAAAACAATAATAAGCATGTATACAATACAGCTTTAAACGTTCCAATAAAAGCTTACCTACCTAATGTTGTGTACTTATCCATAGCGACCTCCATACTATATATGGCTATTGAAGGTGAATTAAACAAATGTCCGAAAGCAGGAACTAGGGTAGTAGCAGACTCAATCATAACCAGATCAAATTTCTCGCGTTTAGCGTTCTGATATATCTGCTTGAATTCATCATTGTTCAAAATCTCTTCTACAAAGGTGTTGGTAATATTCATTCCATGACGTATCATTTGGGAGTAAGTTACGCTGTTGAAGAAACCGTCGTATAAATGTTTCTGGTATTTGTACAGGTAGCTCACGTCGATTTCTGTTAAGTTGGTTAGTGACGAATCATTGAGGGGATTGGGAGTCACCTGGAAAAATAAGGAACTGTTTTAAAAACGATTCGTTGTAAACGAACTTATGGAGATAGGAAATCAATTAAACATATTAATTAGCATGACTGTTATGGGGCAATAAACAAGACAGACAAAAATTGATTATTTTAACTCAAATATTTTAAAACCATTGTTGACTTTAGTTAATCTTTTTGCACTGCTTTTTAACGCCCTCGTAATGTATGCAAAAACTTTCTTCATTTACCGAGAATCGGTGAAAATGTGAAATACAAGACCAACCTTTAGAAGCACGTACATTTTCAGCTGATAATTTGTATCATGCAATTTTGAAAAAATAAACCAACCAAGACCGGTTTGAAACGTGCTGTTCTTGTGTAGTTTTAAACCAAAAGGAATTTCAGTCACAAAAATCAACAACAACAACACAAACTGATAATAGATAATTCTTACAGTTACAATTAAGTTAGTAAATACCTTTAAAAAATAGAAAATAAATTAGTATTATTAATAATTATGCCTTAATACCACTAAGAATTATTTATTATTACCAGTCAGAGAACTTACCATTCTCAATATTTTTTTAAAGCCTCAACATGATCTTGAAATTTTGTTTAAAAATTCGCAAATTGAGCATTTTCAATATTTTTTTCTGAGCTTCAATTTAATCATGAAATATTGCTTTTACTAATTATTGATAATCTGAGCATTGTTATTTTTTTCAAGTATCCATAAGATCAAGACCAATCCGACAACCTATCAATTTCAATATTTCTTTTGGATCACAATATGATCATGAAATATTGTACTAGCCAATCCGAAAACTACGCAATTTTAATGTTGTTTGTGATTATGAAATATTGCGTTATTATCAATCCAAAAAGCGATAATTTGATCAGTATTTTTTAGGAGCATTGATATGATTTTGAAATACAGTTTCAATATGACCATGAAATATTATTCTCACCAATCTGAAAACTTATTATTCTTAACATTTCCTTTGTGTCTCATTATGATCATGAAATATTGCTTATATTAACCCGACAACTGACAAGTTTTAGTATTTTCTTCTGAATGAAAAAAAGATCATGAAATATTGTATTATCAATTCGGAAACACAATATTTATTATACTATTTTCTGAACTTCAATTCGATCATGAAATATTGTTCTTATCAATCTGTTAACTGATAATTTTTACTACCTCTTTTAGATCTCAATGTAATAAAAAAATATTGTTATTGTCCGTCATAGAACTGGACAAAAAATAATTTTATAAAAACTGTAGCTCACCCTGAAATTAAACGTTTCCGACCGTATGTTCATAAGATTCCATTAAATATCATAAAGCAATTAGACCCTGCATTTTAGAACATCCCTTAAGGAACGTTTGGAAAATCCTTCACTATTCAGATCTAGGGCAACATATATTCTAATTCAATCCTTTGGAAAAACGCAAGAAGTATGAAGATTAATTTTAGGATTTATGCAAACAAAAATTTACAATATGCAATATATATTGTAAATTTTTTTACATAAATGGCGGTAAAAAAAAATCATTTTTTAAAGCTCATTGCTGTGTTATCAAAATTTTACAGATACTTTGAATTAATAAAGATCTACACTTTTGGTGGAAAATAATTTTGCTCCGAATAGCGGAGTTAGGAGAGTGCTGGAGCAATCAACCTTCCTTTCGAAAATGTTTTTGTTTTACATTTTTGTATTATTCTCTATTAATAACCAATCGTTTTTATAAGAGCACGTGAATTTTTCCGGGAATCTATATATAATATTTATTTATTTTTTTAATATGCTGCACTGTATCAATAATTAACTATTTGGTGACAATGAAAAATTTTATATTCTCATTACAGCAAGACGTGGCTCTAGTATCGTCTGTCTCACTTTGTTAAAATAACAAATAACTACCATCATTTGCTCTTAGCGCAAAAATTCTCTGAAGTTTAAAAAATCAGGTTAGAGAGGACCTTACTATCCTATTTTGAAGAATATACAAATGAAGTTGATATATATAATAAAACTATTGAAACATATTTAATTGCAGTCAAGTTTGTCATTTTGGAGTTGAGTTTTGTTTATTATTAGGGTGGAATATGTTTATGTCGTCCTGAAGGTGAAATAGTTAAATAAGCAAAAGTATTTATTTCGTTAAATATCGGGAGTAACCTGTAAATAAAAATAAATTTACCTACCACAACAACTTCATGTCCTCTTCTTGATAACTCCCTGTAAACGGGATGAAAGACGATTTGATGACTGTACGAGGGACAGAAAAAAACACCAAGAATTCTCGCGGTGTAACCAATACTGATGACACTAACAAAAACCAAACACTTCAGTAGAAAACACATATTTAAAAAAGAATAGGTTCTTACAGAAATGTTTAATATATTTATGTAGGCCTTATCTTATTGTTGCATAATATATAAGATTTCTTAACTGCCACGCTTTATGAGATGGAGAATATCAATAATTCTCCACCGATACAAATAAGAAATGGTATATTAATTTGAGTAAACAGAACTGAAAGCAAAAAATTGCTATTTGATATTGAAATTTAAACGTTTCCAAATTCCTATCTAAGAATGTAGGTACTGCATTGGCAAAGTACTGAAAGCCAAGTCAGATCTCATAGGCGCCGACCACGACGGACTTATAAGGGCAACTTAACCCATCCAAAATAAAGTATAATGGGGGCTATATGTATAGCTCTCATACGCTTTATACTATTATCGTCAAATCATTGTAACCTTTGATGATGATAAGTAATATCATATTGATAGATTTCAAATCTGGCAACGTCAACTTAATGAATCTGCATCTATTTTTCAAAGGTAAATGACGTCCAAGATTGAATTTGTCCTTGTCAGTAATTGATATTGTGAAACTTATTTGACCGTGATCTAATAAACGAGACTCATGTGTGGGTCCGATATTTAATTAGTTATTGCCAGGGACTATATTTACAGTTGTTATAATTTAAAGTCATAACGAAAGATTTAAACAGTTTAAAATGAAATCACTCTTGTTACTCTGAGGGTCCTTTTGCGACGCCACACGCCACTGTTCTCATATCTCTTTCGACGCCGATGATCCGATGATAATCAGTTTGCCCCGAAATACCAAAATGATCATCTTATCTAGTCGTGCTGAAATGCCATGACATAATTTATTTTTTTAAATAATTTAAAATGATCGGAATGTTATTCGGGTTTTACTTGTTTCGTTCTTTAATTGTGTTGTTCTTTCACTTTGTTTGCGTTTCTCAATTCTGGTCTCTAAGCCTTCAAAAAGTGGGAAATATATTTGGTTTCCTGATAAACAAATAAAGCATATATGAACTACTTAACACTAATATTGAATTATTTGAACACAAAAACGACATATCAGAGGATATATAAGGTATATTTAAATGTGAAATTGTAACCCAGTTTGCTTGGGAATGCAAACAACTTAGAAAACTGGACTGGCGAAGCAGGCCAATTTCGTATTGTAAAAACACCTGCCGCACTCTCAACAACCTGGTGCACAGTCACATGACTTCTTTTAAGCATGACACTGACTGCTCCGCAAAATTGCCTGATTTAAGGCTAATCGATTTTTTGTTTTGCGGGTATCTTAATTATTCTATGTTTATGTTGGCTCATTCTTATTTATATTTACTTAGTCTAAGTTTTCTTCTATCAACGTATATGTTATTTGTTCTGTTATTTCTATGTTTCTATACTTTAAGGTTCCTTATTTTATTTCCTTATCTTATCTTATAATATGTTTTCTTGGTTATACTGGCTTATTTTTCTACATATTTTATCGATCTATACATATTTTTCCGGCCGGAAATTGTGTGAATTTTCTTTTTTCCCCCTAACTTGTGATTTTCTCCATATGATACTTATCACTGCCACCTGGCTTTATGTGCCATGCTATTTCAACTTATTTTCCTCTATTTCTATTACTATCTTCTCGTATACTGTCTACTTTTCCTTAGAACTTTATATATGTATCCATATGTGGATTCTAATTCCATCACCTAGGTCCTCATGTTGCCCAAGTGTCTGACTTATGATCTTCCCTATAAGGAACTTATCTGCGACAGTTGGCTACAACATTCCCTATATGACCTATATATAATTTCGCTTTTTAGCTTCTCCTTTATTTTAGTTCAATATTGTACTTTCAATATTATAACTATTTTAATCTCACTTTACTCTTTAATTTCTCTTCTAATTAAATGCCTATGTGTTTATTTCTTTGACTTTCTCAGTAAAGTACTATCGTTAACACTTTTAAGGATTAAAATTATAATCTTTTCCTCAAGTTGCTCATATCTCATTTACTCTTTTTGTTTCTCTAATGTACGTGTTTTTACAATGATTTTCCCAATATGGTATCTATCGTTAACACTTGCATTTCCAATTATGACCTCCTAGTGCTTTATACCTCCAAAAAATACTAACGCCTGTGTTCCTCTACGATTTTCCCAGTTAGGTACTTATCGTGAACATTTGCGTTCATTATGTCAGTGTTTCTGATTTTTTCCCTAAAATTGCTAACAGTCTTTCCTCGAAGATTTCTTCTTAGTCGCTTAGTTGCTGATTTCTTCTTGGTTTCTGGTTTCTTTGTATTTGCTTAGTTTTTGGTTACTTCTTACTTAATTTTTGGTTTCTTTGTGTTTACTTAGTTTCTGGTTGCGTTTACTTAGTTTCTGGTTACTTCTTAATTACTTAGTAGCGTTTTTTTTCTTAGTTATTTTTAATTTTCTTCTTGGTACTTCTTCCCTTGGTCCAGTTCAAAGTATTCCCCTAGTGTATTGTTTCTTTATAGTTTCTTCTTATATTTAAGTTCCTTTCTTCTAGTTACTGTTACTGTATGTACCTTAGATAATAATTTTATGACTTCAACTATGCTTTATGTCCACGCCTTCGTGTTTCACCTATACGATTTTTCCAATAGGGTACTTATCGTTAACACTTGCGTTTACAACCGTAACTCTATCTCCTAGTTACTTATTTCCAATTTACTACACAATTTATCTTTTACTCCGACGCCAATGTGTTTTTACTATGATTTTCCCAGTAGGGTACTTATCATTAGCACTTGCATTTACAATAATTGTAACCTTATTTCATAGTTACCCATTTCTCCATTTTATTCCTAAATTTTTCCTTTATTCCAACGCCTATGTGTTTTTGCTATGATTTTCCCAATAGGGTACTTATCGCAAACCCCTTGCGTTCAAAATTGCAAGATAAATTAAACCTAGAACGAGTTTATCCATTCCTTCTTATGGCTGCAAAATATAGGGTTCGAACTAAATAAGCAGATTTTATCATCTTTGTTCGCATCTTATAGTTGGGCTGTCGATGAATTCAAACTATCTCAATCAACGGTTTCGACCATTGACTTGTAAAAGTCAATATTTCTTACTTTATAGGTCTCTTAAGTGGCCTATGGATGGCATCTGTAATGTTATCCTCCCCATAACATTACTCCGTCTTGTTGCCAAATTATACTTTGCCGGGTGGTAGTTCATCAATAGTGTTCAATTTCGTTTTCCAAAAGTTCCAAATATCTTAACCCATTTAATGTGCCACGGGATGCCACAAACGTCGCACCAAACTTGTATTGAAACACGTCCTTAAAAAGAAATTGGCTCAACAGTTTCTGGATTTTCCTTGGACCAAATGAGACAGCTTTTGCTATTATAAATACCGGCAGTGGAAAATATCGTCGCATGCATCGGTCCACAAAATTTTATAGATAATTTGGATCTCAATAATAATTAAAACTTCCTCTTATAATTTGAACAAATTCAAGTCTTCTTTTCTGGTCGCTGAATGGTTCAACTGGCCTAATTTTAAAATCCTGGCATTCATATTGATTTAAAGTTCTCTAAACTGTTCCATAACTTACCTACTCTCTTGTTTCTTACCTTATATCTCTCATACAGTATCTGATAGATTTATTTATTTACTCGTGTCTGAGCTACATAACTTAAATATCTATATATCATAAACTAGGGTTCGTGTATGCTATATATCATATATGTCCTGAAATTTTAACAATACATATGGATGTTCATATATCACTCCAATGTCTAGCGCATCACAGCATTTTCACCGCACGCCCATAGGTCCCGGAGGGCACATGGAACTTGTAGGGATTTTGCACGCCAGGAGGTTCTCCATTGATTGGGATTCTCCGCACTTCAGGAGGTTTTTGTTCTCTTCAGCGTAGTCGGCTGAGGGTTTTCCAGATGCCTAGGCCCGAACCTGCAGGGAGTTTTTCTTTTGGATTCCAGGATGGGATATCATTGTCTGCTAAGCGCCTCCTTGGTTGCAGTTTTAGAGGCTGTGATGGGCTGTATGGACTGCATAAAGTTTCGTCTAGATTTTAGTCTGGCCACAGGCGGTACATGTCGGAGCAATGGATGTCTGGTGTCATCACATTTTCTGCTTCGTTCGGACATGGCTTAGGTTTCCCTCCTTATTTGCGGTGGTGCAATCCCGGCTAGCATGTACAGTTGGTCAAGGCCGGTGGGTTTTGGGCATACCGTTATTAATCTGCACGTGTCGTTCAGGACAGGGTCCAGCCTATAGGCGTGTGCTGATCTCTCCCATACGGGGGGATGCTTATTCGGCCGCGGAGTAACACAGCGCAAGGGCCGAGGAAAGCAGGACGATAGGGTTGGCTCCCCAGCGGGCATTGGTCAGTTTCCGGAGGATGCCGTTCCTGGCGTTGACTTTGGTCTTGGTTTTATCGATAGACTTTCTGTAAGTCAGAGATGTAACCCTCAAGTAGATTGGGTCTGGGGAGTGTTGCACTCTGACAGAGCTCCACTCTATTTGGAGTTCTCTTCTCGCCTGTCGGTTGTTGAGGTGCAATAATCATATCCGCGTCTTTGCTGGATTTGGTCGGACCTGGTTTAATTTATAATAATTGCTCATCCTTGATAGGGTTCTGTTCTGATGCTTTTCAATATCCGCAATGTTACATAAATGAAGCTCCTTGTTGTTGGGCCGGTTGGTTGATCGTTGGCAAAAACGTTGAAGAGCATAGGTGCTAGCATGCTACCTTAGGGGAGGCCATGCTTCTGGTTTCTCCAGCGGCTTCTTGTACCTTGGAACTCTACATAGAATCTTCTGTTGGATAGCATTGTTTTTATTACTTTCGTCAGACGGTAGTCTCCTGTCATTTTAAAAATTTTGTCTAGAAATATTTTATGATTTATAGTGTCATAAGCCGCTGTTCGATCTATAAAGACGGCCCCCGTTTTTTCCTTCCTTTCAAAGCCGTCCTCAATGTGTTGGGTGAGACTTAGTACCTGGCCAGTGCACGATTTCCCCGGTCTAAAGCCTGCTTGCTGGGGGATTAGGTGATTTTCCATTTGGGACCCAATCTTGTTCAGTATGAAGCGTTCATAGCTTGAACGGGGAGCATAACAGTGACAGCATCTTCACGTGGTTTTCCCGGTTTATGGACGGCTATTACCTTGGCTTTTAAATACAAGTTTGGTATTGTGTTGTTGGTCCAGCAAGAGTTGTACATTTGAAGAAGCCAATTCAGAGCTAATGGGCCTAAAGTTTATCAGGAACTCATTGAGGATGTCATCTGGGCCTGGTGACTTCCTAGTCTTCAGAGACTTGATTGCGGTTTTCAGTTCTGTAGTTGCAAAGTAAGCCATATTAGCTTGTCTAGGCTGTTGTGCCATCCTGAAAGTCTGGGTCCCTTTCACATTTTGATCAGTCCTACCGTTTAGGAGTAACTGATGCGCGATTTCGTTAGCAGTGACGTTTACTTGGTCTTTGGAAGATGTTGGGTCGCCTGATAGCTTTTTGATGAGGCTCCAGGCTTTCCTGCTGCTATGTCTCATATCCAGGCTTTCTATCGCGACTTTCCATGCCTCTTGTCTATTCCTACTTATGGAGTATGTCAGCTGGTCGCCCAGCTGAATGGTTTCCAGAAAGAAGGGATTCCGACTGTAGGGTTCTAGGTATTCCTCTTATATGCCTTTATTTTCGTTGGAGAAGCCCGGTATATAGCAAGTTCTACAACCGCGGAGAATACTGCGCCTCGCTGTCTTTTTGATTGCAGAGATGAAATTATCATAACTTTCTGGGCTTGGTGAGAGGTCTCTAATTTATTTGTCAACCTTTTCAGTAAATTTGTTCCAGTCGGCCTTTCTTAGGTTAAACCGCCTTTTAAATGGGACCTTCTGCGGCATTATCACCGGTCTAAACTTCAGCATTACTGGCCGATGTTGGGAGTGTAGGACCAATAACTGTTTTGCTACATGTTCCAGCTAGAGACTTGTTGATGAAGATAAGGTCCGAGTTGTAACCTCTCTTCCATCTGCCACTATTAAAGGAAGCAGGCTGTTTCTGGTCATATATTAGGGTCATGGCATTATCATCGGCCACCTCTCCAGGAGTTCTCCATCCTCGTTCGTGTCATGATATCCCCAAATTGTGATGTGGCTATTGAAGTCTCCAATTACCACATGTGATTGGTTAAGGTGTTGGGGAAATGAGAATCTCTCATTCGGTGGTTTATATATTGAAGATATCGTTATGTTTCCAAGGTTAATCGTGATTAGCTCTATGTTGTTGAGTGTGGTGGCAAGTGCATTAGTTACTTTGATTCCTGATTTTGCAAATAATGCGCTTCCATATTGGTCATGGCGGCATTCCTTCACTATTGACATTCCTGGGATGTTTGGGCGGCGTTCTGTTGGTCCTCTATGTGACATAGGAAGTCACATTAGTTCCCTTTACATAAGTTGGAGACTAAGTCTTGCTTAGTGTTTGAGATGCCTTCAACATGATGATTGTTAAGTTTGGCTCTAAGAAAAGCCCTTTTTCCATGTTTTCGATGTGACTAGAGATGCTGTTTCTTGCAATAACTTTTTCGTATTAATTATACACTCTCCGACCATTCTGAACATTCTCCCTATACCTACTGTTCTCGTATTCTTGCAGCGCTATTATCATTCGTGAAATAAATCTCTACCATGTTCAACCTTTCAACACGCGAATAGCTCAGTTTGTAAAATATTAGCCGAAAATAAAGATGAATCAGTAAATCAAACTTCAAACATCGAATGCCATGACATTTGAAAAATAAACGTTTATTTCCAGGTAGCAGCAGATATTTAAGTAGGTAAGCAATTATATCGAAAAATCATAGTGTTTCGTAATTTTAAAACCCTCAATATTTCGAAAATCGTTAAGTTTTGAAATATATCATTATACAAAAAAATATGCAGAATTTAACAGGGAATTAAAAAAATATATATATTATGTTTAAAACAACAAAGTTGGCACGTGCGTTACTTTTTGAAATACCGTGTATATATTAAAACAAAAGCATTGTAAATGCAGATGAAATCAAACAACTTATGTCCGGAATATTTTTTTATAATTTCAAAAATAAATGAAGTATTTCCATTTATATATCTTAATAATCAACTTAATGAAAAAAGTTTTCCAGCTGTACCACAGTGTCACTCAATATTGCTTAGAGTGGGAATATTGAGATCACAGCTCGGCATCTTCCAATGATCTCAACCTTTCTTTCTAATCAAAATGAAATAATAAATAAAATACAAAATGAAAATTCTTTAAAATATTAAGATCGAAATATAAAACTCATTACATATCTCAGCATTAATTTTTTCAATGATTTACCAACAGTGATAAAAGCAGAACGACTCAACCACCTGAGATCTGCAGATGATGTGGTACTTATTGCGGAAACCCTGGAAGAGCTGACCAATATGCTGGAGAGCCTAAGAGAAGAGTCGGCCAAAGTAGGGATGCGATTGAACATGGGGAAAACCAAAATAATGACCAATATTCCAACAGAAAACGAACAGTTACCGGTGGAGAAAGTAGAACATTACATTTACCTGGGTCGCAAGATCATGTTGGGTAAAGATAACCAGACAGCTGAGGTAAGCCGCCGAATGGCGATGGCATGGGTAACGTTTGGTAAACTCAACAATTCCTATGTACAGGATGATCCCCTATAATGTCGCCCCCCTTTAACTTGTTTATTTTAAGTGTCCCAAAAAAATTAAAAATATGGTTGTGGAGGTACTGAAAAATACTTTTTTTCTGCGTGTAAAAAATATTGGAAAAATGATCAGTATACAGGGAAAAACAAAAAGTTATTTTTTTTTTCAATGGAACACCCTATATATGAATTTATTTTTCGATTCCTCATAAAATTCTAAGCAAATTTTATGTGTATGATGTTATACCTCTAGAGTTAGTAGTTTCACAGTTGAAAATCGGTACTTTGACTACTTTTCACCTTGATAGCAAGAAGATCATTAGAGATGGAGTAAAATGAATTTCACATTCCTATCTTAACTTTCCAAGAGCTATCTGATGATGCTAACTGATGGTACCTACCGAGGTACCAGATTTGATACCCATGGTACCGCCTGCCAGTTAGCTCTTGAAAAGTTAAGATAGGAATGTGAAATTCATTGTACTCCATCTCTAATGATCTTCTTGCTACCAAGGTGAAAAGTAGCCAAAGTACCGATTTTCAACTGTTTATAGCTGTGAAACTACTAACTCTAGAGGTATAACATCATACATAAAATATGCTTAGAATTTTACGAGGAATCGGAAAATTAATTCATATGTTTAATTGAAAAAAAATTAACTTTTTCTATTTCCCTGTACACTGCTCATTTTTCCAATATTTTTTACTGAAAAGTATTTTTCAGTACCTACATAACCATATTTTTAATTTTTTTGGGACACTTAAAATAAAAAAGTTAAAAGGGGGCGCATGGGCGAAGACTGATTTTTTTCTCAGTAGATAAGGCCTCAGTGGTACCCGCAGGCGGAGGGTAAGCCGGCAGAAAATTTTGGGGGTGCCACACCCAATTTATACCCAAAAGTCGTTAAATTCGTTAAAAACACAAGGATTCGGCACCCTTTTGAATGACATGGCATGAATGGTATGTTGAAAAATGAGTCTGTTAAATTCCCTGTACCGTGCGTTCAATTTATCTTAATAACATTTTGATTTGCTGTAACTTTTTTGTTTTTACAGACATCAAGGTAAACAAAAAAACAAAATGTAGGGTTGGTGGCCAAGTTTTTTTCTAAGTTCCATATAAAACAAAACACTAACAATTTTCGGTCATATAAGCCTACTTTATGTTTTTTTTTTAAATGGAACACCCTGTATATTACTACATTTTTGGACTATCTAGAGAAATCTAAACACATTTCGTGTATAATGTCCTATACCTATCTTTATGGTTTACGAAATATTGACAGTTGAAAGTCGGGCATTTTGACACTTTGACAGGCTCTAAAATCTAAACCGCACGAGATCTTAGGTTTTCATAAGCTATCAAATGACAGTAACTTTGAATTTAACCGGAGGTTTAAACGTTCCGTTAATTTTATCCACGGGTTAAATGTCAAAATGCCCAACTTTCCACTGTCAATATTGCGAAAACAGTTAAAGATAGGTATAGGATATTATACATGAAATGTGTTTAGATTTCTCTAGAGAGTCCAAACATGTAGTAATATACAGGGTGTTCCGTTTAAAAAATATAAAGTAGGCTTTATGTCAGAAAATTGTTAGTGTTTTGTTTGATATGTAACTTAGAAAAAAAACTTGGCCACCAACCCTACATTATGTTTTTTTTGTTTACCTTGATATCTGTAAAAACAAAAGTTACAGCGAATCAAAATGTTATTAAGATAAATTGGACTGCACAAAGAACCATGGAAAGAAGTATGTTGGGAATACGACTGACAGACAGAAAGACGACTGAATGGATACGGCAAAAAACGAAGGTGTCAGATGTGATTGAAAGAATATCCAGATTAAAATGGGAAAGGGCAGGCCATATAGCACGACTCAAGGATAATAGATGGACGAAGAGAGTCTTACAATGGCGACCGAGGCCACACAAGCGTCCACAATGAAGACCACCTTGTAATGAATGCTAGCTAAATATTAATTAATTATGTATGGCGTTGGGCGCCACTTTGTGATGAAATTGAACAGCTGGGCGTCAATTTGTAATGATAATTACTTGATTAAATGCATGAGACTAGTTTTTATTTTCCTTAGGGGGTGGGTTGTCTCTTTTATTAGCTAAAATTTGTTTGGGCGCCAGAGTTCCTAGAGACAATGCGAACTGAATATGAATACTTAAATATCAATAACTATAAAGATAAGAATATCACAAATTTGCCCTTATAATTCGTGTCTCACAGACCTCAATCTTGCGATAAATTAAACAAAGGAATTCAAACAACAATATATTAATGTTACAATTAAATTACAAATATGAGTGATGGTATCATGTGAAATGGGGATTATCAATATAATTAAATTACAAATATAATTGATGAAATTATTTGAAATAAAGTTTATGGATAAATTGACTTGCAATAAGAATCAAAATTAATGTAAAAGATTAAAAAAAAATTAATGAATGAGGCGATATCACTGGTCTTTACAATAAATTTATCTTCTGATTGGTTAATACTTAGCTTGTCCAACTATTCTGTAACCATGCGATCGTATTGGACCCTCTACTAGAACCGCTTCTGCCTGTTCCCAAGTTAATATTTCTTGGTCACTTGGTTCTTATCGTATCGAATCCCTCAGAGCACACAGTAAGTGGACGAACACTGCCAAGCACGATGTTTTCTTCCCGCCAATGTTGAATACATGCAAGAGAAATTAATAAACTAGTCTTAGACCAATGTATATCGCTAATTAAATAATATTTTGGGAAGTATCATGTGACCATCAGTGACACTGTTACACATGTGAGGAAGCAATCAACAAATTGAAAATTTACTGGTTAAAACAGATATAATCAGAAATTTAAATTACAATTTTAAGTTGGGCAAAAACTATAAATACCTAACTACTGTTACTCAAGATATCCTTTTCTTTACTTTAAAATATGAAATTCAAAAGAAATAATGACTGAAATTTAAAATTCAAAAGAAAATTATGGAATTACGTTCCAATTAGTGACTCTCGGTAAATCAAAATAACAGATAACTTGAATTTAACGATAAATAGAAAAATAGAGGTACAACCTTTACCAACGAGTCTTATAACTCAAAATAAGTAATTTTTAATACTTTTCATTTTGGCCCTTGGCACATAAACGATAATTGAGCGTAATTACGCCTCAGTTAATTGAAGATAACGATAAGATAATCGCTATCTCGCATCGAGATAAAAATTTAGATAAAAGACAAAAAAACAGGTAAATTTACACTTGTGAGATTAACCTCTCATAAATGCAAATTAATGTCGGTACATCAGTGTTGAGACGAGACAGGGCAAGTGCTAATAATTATATGTTTGATGTAACAAATAAACTGAAAATTTAATTAAATGAGCCTGAAAAGAAAAAATATTAAAACCAGCAATACTATGAGAGAAAATTCGGACAAATTCTACTGAAAATTCAATTTACTACCTTTGCAGGAATATATAGAATTTACTCCGAGAATTGAAATAATACGGTTCAATTTGAATGGAAATACGTAAAATAACGCGCGTGACCGCTAAACGATGAAATAATTACGTTCTCTGTAAATTTGGACTAAACCTCGTTCAAATTACATGAATTTGACTAATGAGAGACGAAATTATTCACCAATAAATCGGTATCCTAACCCAACGGTCACGACAAAAATTAAGATGATTGAAGATGTAAGATGATTGAAATTGTAATATAAAAATGCTAAATCCTTGCTTTATTCAAATACGATTAAGCGAATCAGAAACAATTATTAATTATGTATTTAAAAATGAAAGAATTAGTGAAATATATTGCATGAATTAAATATTTCAAGATTAAAAATTAGCACTTACCCGTCAAGCGTCGCCACAAAGATAAACGACCTCGCTTTCAAAATTTTAAGACGATCAATAAATTATGCTTTTCGATGTATTTATTGGATAATTTATATCATGTGACTATCATTATAGGTCACGCGGCGTCAAACCAAAGAAATACCCAATATATACTAAATATAGTAATCTAGAGTAAATTAAATTCATAAATTGCAGGTATTAAATAGCGTACTGCGCTCCCCAATTACCAACCAAACGAGATAAGCTCATTCACGAATAGATGTCACTACTAAATATAGTAATCTACAGTGAAACAAACCACAAATTGTAGGTATAAAACAGCGTACTTGTGCTTCTTAAATAATTACTTGCAGGAAATATACCCATTCGCGACTCAAATCCCAAACATCGAAAATCATTCGTAATTGAACTGAACTTAGTGGAGCGGAATAAGCTAATATTCCGTTACAACCTATGAGATGGGTGGATGACATTAAGAGTACCACTGGTAGAGATTGGATGCAGAAAGCCAATGCCAGGAGGACATGGTTCCAGTTAGGGGATGCCTATGTTCAAAAGAGGACGCAAAGAGGCTTATGATGATGATGATGATGATAAAAGCAGTGACTATTTATAAAAACAACCACTAAATATTTTCCAACCAAGAATTCATGGTACAGATTTATACCGTTTTACCACCTCCCGCTTTTTGTTCAAACTTTATAAAGTTTTAGAGGAAAAATATATAAATATATGAAATAAAACATTTCATTACATATCATAAATATGTAATTATTAAGTAAAATCACAATTAGCTTATTAGGATCATTATTAAAATTAGATATTTTGGATATATTATTGAGGCTCCATTAAAATAATCTCACATGAAGTAAATTTTATTATCTCAAAAGAACTTACCAAAGAGAAGTTTAGGGTTTATTTATCTTATTGTAGTAAATATTTATATGACATATATTCATATAACAAATAGTATGAAATACTTCTTGGAATTATATTTCAGTTTCTTTTCTTATGTTGTTAGGGAATATTTTATATCGAACAAATTATTTTGAGATCTTTTCTAAAGAAGGAAGGGTGTTGACCGAATCATCTCTATCTACTAAAAAGCCCCAAAGTTTTTTTTTATATAAAGTAGAGCATTCAACTAACAGTTCTGATATATAAAAGACAATAAAGAAATAAAATTATATAAATATAGAAAATGTGACATTATTCGCGTTTTTTCTTTTTTGATACCCCAGACAATATGCTATAAAGAGCAGATATCAGTGCTTTTAGGGCAAAATATGACACTACCAATCCAACTAATACAACTGCTATCACATCCAGCAAAAGATATTCATATAACGGCACATCTGCCAATGTACTTCTAAGGGCTGGTGCACCCTTATTTCTTATGACGTATTCGGACCACCACACTGCACGCTCTAAACCAGTCATCGGTTGGTCGAAGGAAACGTCACGAATTTTCTTCATATTTTTTGAGTACCTAAAAAAGACAGATGCTGCATTGTGGTATATCAATTCAATGTAAACTCTAGTGACATGGAAAATGTTAACTATTTATCGACAAAGTAAATATATTTACAAAATATTAAATAAGATTGTATAACTATGTCAACAAATGCGTAGAAAGGCTACAAAAATAAAAAAAAACAAGTCACAAAATAACGTCATCAGTAAATTAAAATTTTATTAAATCCTTATTTAAAGATAGGTACGAATTTACTTAAACCCGGAATTCGGTTTTTTTAAAAGTTTCAAACTCGAAATTCGAATGTTATTATACAGGGTGTCCGAAAATAACGTTCAAATAAATTCAGGGATGATTCTACATAAGAAAACATGAAGATTTTTTCATATGAACCTGGGTCCGCAAATGCATAGTTTCCAAGACTTTAAAAAAAATCGTCTTTTTATTAATATCTTAAATATCCTTTTACCGATTTCGCTGAAGTTTGGTAGTGTTGTCTGTAATAACAAGGGGTTTATCTAGCCTTAATTAGATTTAAAATATGGATTCTCGTGGCGTCCCGGGGGGCATCATAACGTTTTCGAGAAAAAAATAAAAGCCAGTTTATTTATTACACTTCCACTTTTTTTTTAAAATCGATTTTTTTATTAATATCTTAAACATGCTATTACCGGTTTTGTTGAAATTTGGAAGTGTTATCTGTAATAATAAGCGGGTCATTTAGCCTTAATTAGATTACAGATATAAAGTCCAGTGGCGTCCCGTAGGCTTCATGACAAAAAAATGTGTGCTACTGACTTTTTAAAACATTTTAAATTTTTTTCGTATTGTAACGGAATATATGCTTATTCTGCTACACTAAAATTTCAGTTCAATTACGAATGATTTTCGATATTTGGGATTTAAGTTGCCAGTGACATCTATTCACGAATGGGTTTATTACACTTACGCTACACTAAAATTTCGGTTCAATTGCAAATGATTTTCGTTATTTAATGTTTAGGTCGCCAGTGACATCTATTCACGAACATGATACAATAAACGGAAGGTATGATATCTAGCCGGCTCAAATTCGTTCGCTGCGTGATTGGCTTCTATTGAAATGCATACGTTATAGGCACATAATCATTATGTTTTACCTATTTTCTCTATTTCTCAGGAAAATTTGTGTCCTGGGTGAAATTAAAAACTAATTATTACATATTAATACTATTTATTTAATAAAAAAAACTAATATACAATATAACCTTTATGATGAATGGATCAAACTAGTTGTAATAAAAACAGCATTTTTTTAAAAAAGTACTAAACTTTTACTTTTATCTAAAAAACGTTTATATCGATAGCAAAAAAAAAAGAAATCAATCAATATTTTTTCTTAAATAATAATTTTAGTCATCTTTCTTTTTTTAGAAATTATTAAATTTATCAAATCGTGATTAAGATCTTTTATTCTAAAGAACATTCGTGATCGAAAAAAGAACCGTTTACTCTCCATAGAACAAGATTTAGAAGAGCTCATGTCAAGTAATTTATGTAAATATTTTTTGTTATTAATAAAGGATCAGCATTTGCAGATCGAAATATGTTTTCAAGTGCCTGCATAAATTCTGCTGATGGCCTAGATAATCCCCCCTGACTAAGATGAGCAGTACCTGTATAATCTGACAGCTCTCTGGAAGCCTAATCATTATGTTTAATCTTGTGACAAATGTAACCAGCTAGATGTTCTAAGGCATCATATTCCATGTCACTTAATTCCTTGTCCAGGTTATCCAAGGGTGCTTCCGAGGGTACTTGGTTTTGATTTTCCTTTATTGAAGAAAAAACGGCTCCACATAAATGTATTTCATCAATTGCTACACTTGGTGTCAGTAATTTATCAATCATTATTTTCTATAATTATATAGAAAGCAAAACATACCATTAGGAAATTAAGAAAACATTGTTAACAGGAATGTCAATAAATTCATCTAATTATAGAAATTCAAGTTTATGGTGATTATGTAAAAAAGCCAAACAATTAAGATACATGCCTTAAAATTATAAACTTGTTGCAAATCTCTTCCACGACTTGTTTTCTATTTCTTTTTTCATAACGAAAATCTTTAGATGTATCTTGCTTCATTTTTGCCATTGGTAAATTTTTGGAAGGGACAGCTTCATTTTTTAAGGCTCTAAATCGGCCATTCTTCGGCGAATATCCAAGTATAGTTAATTTTGTAAACTACGTACATAGTCATCTTCCTCAAAATGTTTTGAGCAAATACGTGCAGAAGTTTTATTAAATTTATCCTTACGAAAACACAGGTAAACCCATTTACTACACATTTTCTGTCTTTGGGAAAATTGCCTTTGATATCCACCTTACATCCGTCCACAGCACACCTCATTATTAAACGTTTTTTAATTAAAAATACCAACAAACACCGTTTAAGGAACAGTAACGCCAACAAAATTTAAATATAAAACATACGAATCTCAAATGCAAAGCACACGTTCGTTCATGTGGTAAATGCCGACCGGTGCGCGGCGCCAAACAACGCTCGCAATGACGACACAGGCGAATCGTCGCCTGCCCGATATCCTATCTTCCGTTTATTGTATCATGATTCACGAATGGGTTTATTTCGTGTGGTTGGCTATTTTAGGAAGCGCAGTACGCTATTTTATACCTACAATTCATGCATTTAATTTACTATAGATTGCTATATTTAACATTGGGTATTTCTATGACTTAACGCTGCGTAATTTATAGTGGTGATCACATGATATAAATTAGCCAATAATACACCGGCAAGTATATTTTGTCCAGCGCCTTGAATTTTGAAAGCGAGATCGGGTATCTTGAAATAATTAATTCATCTTGCAGTATATTTAACTAATTCTTTCATTTTTAAATACATAATTAATATTTGTTTATAATTCGTTTAGTCTTATTCGACTTAAGCAAGAATTTAGCATTCTTATACTACAGTTTCAATTAGCTTACATCTTCAATACTTTTTAATTCTTGTGACCTCTTAGTCAAATTCATGTAATTTGAAAGAGGCTTAGTCCAAATTTTTGGAGAACGTAATTATTTCATCGTTTAGTGGTCACGCACATTGTTTTACGTATTTCCATTCAAATTGAACAGTATTATTTGGATGAATTCTCGGAGTAAATTCTATATATTCCTGCAAAGGTAGTAAATTGAATTTCCAGTGGAATTTCTTCGAATTTTCCCTCATAGTATTGCCGGTTTTAATATTTTTCTTTTCAGGCTCATTTAATTAAATTTTCAGTTTATTTGTTACATCAAGCATATAATTATTAGCACTCGCCCTGTGCCGTCTCAACACTGATGTACCGACATTACTTTGCATTTATGAGAGGTTAATCTCACATATGTAAATTTATCTGGTTTTTTATCTTTTATCTAAATTTCTATGTCGATGCGAAGTAGTGATTGTCTTATCTTTATCTTTAATTAAATTGAGGTGTAATTACGCTCAATTATCGTTTATGTGCCAAGGGCCGAAATAAAAGTAATAGCAATTACTTATTTTGAGTTATAAGACTCGTTATTGGAGGTTGTACCTCTATTTTTTTATTGATTATTAAATTCAAGTTATCTTTTATTTAGATTTACCGAGAGTCACTGTTTTGGAACGTTATTCCATTAATTTCTTTTGAATTTTAAATGTCAGTCATTATTTTCTTTTGAATTTCATATTTTAAAGTAAAGGAAAGGACATCTTGAGTAACAGTAGTTATTTATAATTTTTGCTGAACTTAACATTGTAAATCAAGTTTCTGATTATATCTGCTTTAACCAGTAAATTTTCAAATTGTTGATTGCTTACTCATGGGTTTAACAGTGTCACTGATGTTCACATGATATTTCCCTGAATATTTCCCTCATGTATAAAAAATCCCATTAGAGGAGTGCAATTATCGGAAAATTACAGCGATAATTGCACTGTAGAAACCGAAAGAGCACGGCGATAATTGCATCGTACGTATCTATAGTAAATCCATTGTTAACATACGATGAGAGTGACAATTTATAAATAACGTCAATCTAGACTCAAAATATATTAATAAAAATGTCTCGTTTCGGTTTAAAAAAAATCGTATTTTTGCGTTTCTTTATTTTGTTTACAGTTACATGTGCGTATTTGTATTAAAAAAAGAATAAACATGTATTTTTTAAATCCATGTCCTTATTCGGGAAATATTCCCACGAATTACACTCGTGCATCAAAACAATTTTTCATTCGAGCGTGTTGTCTTAGAAAAACTGCATTCGGTCATTTTCATATTGTGGAAAAAGAGCCCTCCACTTTCGGTGTCGGGCTCTTTCTCCAAATTATGAAAATTAACTCATGCAGTTTTTAGACAACACGCTGTCATGCAAAATTATCGGTAATTTTGATGCACTTGTGCAATTACTTCCGAATATTATTTAATTAGCAGTATACATTGGTCTAAGACTTGTTTATTTCTCCTTACATATTATAAATCTACCTGACTACACACCTGAGCAAGGAAACACGTCGCTGTACGAGACCTGTAAAGGGAGTCGATCCTTGGTGAACCAATAAGTCCTCGATTAACCCAACTGACACTAACTTGGGAACAGGCAGAAGCGGCTCCAGTAGAGGTCCCAATACGATCGCATGGTTACAGAATAATTGAATGAAGTTAAGTATCAGTCAGTCAGAAGATAAACATATTGTAAAGACCAACTGTATTCAATTTTGTATCTGTCATAATTAAATTTTTTAATCTTTTATATTAATTTTAATTTTCATTGCTAAACTTCATTTCAAATAATTATATTTGTAATTTAATTATATTGATAATCTCCATTTCACATGTTACCATCACTCATATTTGTAATTTAATCATATAGTTAATATATGGCTTGTTTTTAATTTATTTCTTTAATTTGTCGCAAGATAGAGGTCTGTGAGACATTGCGAATTATAAGGGCAAATTTCTGATATTTCTATCTTTATTGTTATTTATATTTAAGTATGCATATTCAGTTCGCATTGTCTCTAGGAACTCTGGCGCCCAAATAAATCACTGCTGGTAAAGGAACGACGACCTACCCCCGTTTCATGCACTTGTATATTATTACATTTTTGGTCTTTCCAGAGAAATCTAAACACATTTCGTGTATAATATCCTATACCTATCTTAAGCTGTTTACGAAATATTGACAGACAGGAAAGTCGTGCATTTTGACACTTTGACAGGCTCTAAAATCTAAACCGCACGAGATCAAAGAAAACGGTTTGCACATTCCTATCTTGGGTTTTCATAAGCTATCGAATGATAGTAACTTTGAATTTAACCGGAGGTTTAAAAGTTCCGGTTAAATTTATCTGTGGGTTAAATTCGAAGATGCTGTCATTCGACAGTTTATGAAAACTTAAGTTAGGAATGTGCAAACCGTTTTCTTTGATCTTGTGCTGTTTAGATTTTAGAGCCTGTCCAAGTGTCACAATACCCGACTTTCAACTGTCAATATTTGGTAAACAGCTAAAGATAGGTATAGGATATTATACACAAAATGTGTTTAGATTTTTCTAGAGAATCCAAAAATGTGATAATATACAGGGTGTTCCATTTAAAAAAAATAAAGTAGGCTTATATGTTAGAAAATTGCTAGTGTTTTGTTTTACATGTAAGTTAGAAAAAAACTTGGCCACCAACCCTACATTTTGTATTTTTGTTTACCTTGATATCTTTAAAAACAAGAAAGTTACAGCGAATCAAAATGTTATCAAGATAAATTGAACACACGCACGGTACAATCACCCCTGAGATAATTCGAGCGGTATTTCCGGATACAGGACCGGACTTTTGGTTGCCAGGTCAACCCTAGGCTTTTGTCAATCAAACCCTCTGTTGATGATTTATTTAGATACAACTTGCTGCGCTTTCCAGAGAAAAATAAATCTTTATTACCCACCAGCTTTTGATGTAAAATTTGTTGCCCTAAGGAAATGTAATAAACTGGATTTTATTTTATTTCTCGAAAACCAAGTAAGATACGAAACCAATTCAAGAAACAAAAATGTTGTATTTTTAGTTGCTTAATACGAAAAAAATATAAAATGTTTAAAAAGTCAGTGGCGCACATTTTTTTGTCAATAATATTCGGCATAATGCCCCCCGGGACGCCACTGGAGTTTATATTTTTAATCTAATTAAGGCTAAATGAGCCACTTATTACTGCAGACAACACTACCAAATTTCAACAAAATCAGTAAAAAGATATTTAAGATAATTAATAAAAAACCGTTTTTTTTAAAAGTTCGACATCCTGTATCTTGGAAACTATGCATTTCCGGACCCAGGTTCATATGAAAAAATTTTCATGTTTTCTTATGTAGAATCATTCCTGAAATTACTCGAACGGTATTTCCGTTTCAACTTTTAAATACTAGTGAGTTTTAGTAAATTCTGACTTGGAAGTTCGTATAATATTCAGGCTGAAATATAGGAAAAGTCGATGTTTAAAGCCAGAATTCAATAAAATTTAGACGAAACGATTACATTGGAACATCAAAGACGGATTTTCTTGAAATTTGGATTTAAATATCGAAAGTTGCATTTTTGATGTGATCTTTCTACGCCTTTGTATCTATCCATAAACATTGAAAAATATTTAGTGCCGCCAATATATATAAAAACGGTTGACTATTTTGTAAAAGATCATAATAAAGTTTAAGATGAAAATAATTTTAATTGAGCGAGGTCGGTCAAAAAGAAGGGCGAAATATTTTTTTTTATAAAATCTGCCTTAACCTTTCATCAAGTTTGCCGCTTAAGGGTGCTACGAAATTGCTTACTTACTTCTCGTTTGTCGCGACTTCAATAACTGCCTGTTTTAGAGAGTCGGGAGTAAATTCGTGGAGAGAAAGTTGAACAGCCACTCCCAGTTGGACCAGCTTATTAACGTTGCCTTGTTGGTCGACGACGAGTGGAATCCCAACCAGAGGCACCGCTTTGGCTATTGCCTCTTCACTGGATTGCAAACCACCCTGGGTAACAAACACTTTCACATTGGGATGTGCTAAAATTGTACAATAAGTCTTTCTATATTACTTGCAGTGTATAAACTCGAACTTTTTCGCGCTATATTTTTACACCCTGTACCAGCTACCAAACCATCCGCTTATATTACCTAAAACATCTTGTTGTGGAAACCATTTTCTGGTAATCACATTGTCTTTTACACCGGGCACTTCGTCAGATTCCCATTTCCATAACACAGTATACGGCAAACTTGAGAGACCCTCTATAATAGCGCTTCTTACGGATGTGGGCATATTAGAACTTTTGGCACTGGATCCCAAGCTAAAGTATACAGCGCCTTGTGTGGAATTGTTCAAAATTTCTTCCAGATCCTAAAAACCATTAATATTTTTTCTCTATGATACTGTGAAACTAAAATTTAGTTCGAAGGCCAAATTAATTTTTTCTAGACTTTCCATTGGCATACAATGTTAAAAATAGCACTGTAGGCAAAATGTTGATGGTCAATTAAATCAGCATCTGCTAAAAAACAACTGGCAATCGAAATATAATAAAATCAGCATCTTGGCGAACCATCCATCCGAAGACGAATTTCAACCCATGTCCGATCATCTCTGTAGGCATCTCTTGGATTTTTCTAAATGGCCATCCTCTGTATATAATAAAATATTGCGACTGACTAATACATTTTCTTAAAGCACCTCTTTGCAGAAAATAATGAAAAACTGAAATTTCATTTCATCATTTAATACTAACATTTTAAATTGGTCACCTCATGTCAAAGTCAAAGTCAAATATGCTCTATTGCCACAGAAAAAGTCAAATAAATTTTATGGACAAGGCGAATTAAATAAATAAACTAACCATAGTAGAGCAAATACAAAACAAAACTAAACAAAAAATATATACAATAATATATACAATTTAAAAAACAGAACAAGCAATTTTCAAGTTGAAATTGGTCACGATTTATCAGTGGCGGCCCCTGCCGTGGGGCACAGGAGCACGTGCCCTCCAAAAATTCCATAAAAAATCATAAAATATTAGACACCTATTCCTATTATGCCAATAATAATATTAATAATTATTTGTAAATTTTTCAGCATATTTAGCATTACCATTATCTAATTATCTACTAAAGTACTAGAGCAATTTGCTAACATTCGCCCAGGTTCACGCGAGTTATGGGAACAGACCATCCGACGTAGCACATCTGCACCTGCTGAATCTGCAAGCCAGCTCAGCATCTTTTAACTTATAAATAGAAGTATAATCGTAATTATTGTTTGTCTTCTATTGCCTTGCAAAGTCTCTGCATCTTTAGATACATATTTTGTCAAGTTAGAGTAATATAGACCCTGTAGTAGTTTGTGAGTTGTTTTTAAAAACGGGTTTAGCACGAGAGGCGACATAATTGGCGCAGTCGGTAGGATTCTCGAAAATTGGTGTATCGAACATCGATTTCTTCGTTTCAACGATTAATTGGAAAATTCGAATAACTCAGTCACCGACGTGTTAAAAGAAGAACCAAGCGACGGGAACGGTTGAGAGCATATCAGCCGCAGGAACAAGCATCGTCCGACCCAAGCAAGGAAGTCTTCACCCCCGCAACCTGCTACAGAAGTCCTGGGCGGCAGTCAAAAATCGACTTCTTCCTATAGGCACCTAGCATAGAATAAGTCCTGGGCGGCAGTCAAAAATCGACCACTACCTATAGGCACCCTAGATAAGGATGAAGATAATTTTTATGTAAGTGCAATTTCCATTTACCATTTTCCATTGATTTTAACCAACATATATATTTGATAATATTTATATTTACTGCGGAAATTGACAATCGATAATCTAAGTAATACAATTTAATTTTATTAATTTTACAAGTCTTTTATGCCGATTAAAAGACAAGACTACTAATTATTTAATTCACATTTTATGAGCAATATCGAAGATATCGCTATTTTATTAGAAAATCTATTTTTAGAAAAAGATAATACAGTAACGATGGCTACTGACTATAATCTATTAAAGCTCGCAATTGATTCTATTCCACGTTATGATGGTGATCCACATACTTTAAATGTATTTATAAATAATTGCGAATTTGTACATTCTACCTTTAGTACTGATAATAACGAAGTACTAAGAAAATTTATTTTAAGAGCTATAATTGGGAGATTAACAGGTCCAGCACTAATGCTCATAGGTTCAAGAATCGAACTAGTAACTTGGGAAAGTGTAAAAGAATCCTTAAGATTAAGTTTTAGCGATCAAAGAAATCTAGATTGTTTAGTTCAAGATTTAATTAATTTACGACCATTTAAAGGCGAAAATCCTTATAATTTTGGCATGCGATGTCAAGATTCCAGATCTTTAATTATTTCAAAATTAAACTCTATGAATATCACTAATGCAGAAAAATGTATAAGGTTAGAAAGCTATGATGATCTTGCTTTAAAAACATTTTTACGTAGTTTACCTCCGCATTTACAAACCAATGTTCGTCTAAGAGACCCGAATAGTCTAGAAAGAGCAATGGGTTTAGTAATTCAAGAAGAAAACTTTCTTTATTCAACACAACGCGGTAACAATCTTAATATGCAGCCTTATAAGCCTTCACAAAAAATTGTTCCAAATAAACCAATGAATAATTCTTCTCATAACAATAATCATAGACCAATGTTTTATTCTGTACCAACCCCAATGCCAAATTTTAGACCATGGTATAATAATAACAGCAATAATAATTTCCACCCACCATTAAGACCAATAAATCCAAACTTCAACCAATGGCGTCCAAATCGTCCAAATTATCCAATGTATCCTAACCAAAATAATTTTCGACCTAATCAGTCACAACCTCAATTCATGAGAAATAATTTCCAAAATCCACCATTCAATCCCCAAAAATTGCATGCAAATTACAATCATACCAGTTCAGGTTTTTCAAGAATATCTAATCAAGGTTCAAAATTCACCACCACCGAATTATTTACCCAAAGTGTCGATAACACACCTATTGAATTTGAAAATCCATTCGAGTATAATAATCATTATGAAAATAATGAAACCCAAGAATATACTTATCAAGATTATTCTAATGACTCAACATATGACTATGACATCAATAACACTCATTATTATCAAGCACCAGCTGAAAATGTTCCAGCTGAGGAGTTCATTGCACAACCTTGTAGTAACGTAACAAATACTTAAGCCCGTTTTACAGTTCGCAATTCTTCGTGCAAGACGCAATACTCTTGATCAAAGGCATGCGCAGTACAGAAATTTCGTGCAAGTCTCTTGCCAGTTTAAGACATTGCACAAAATCGGTCCGGTTCGATTTTTATTGCAAGTTGCGTGCAATTCTGGGGGAAATATTTGGGGACTTTTTTGTTACCAACTGAAGAAAAGTCTCCAAAAGGACGTCAACTTTTGTATTTTGCCTATTTCTTTTTTTCTAATTCCTATTGATTGTCCTGAAGGCCTAGATTATTCTGTTTCATTGTTATTTTGATTTTGCTTTCGATTCTTCTTTATCCAGTCTCTCTCGCCAAGAGAGCAGCGGTAGCAATCCAATAATGATACTAATAGAGCAGCAACGTTTTTCTTTTGTTCGCTTCTATGCATCTTTATTACATAAAACCATTGTCAGACAATGATAAAACTAAGAAGTTTACAAACGCAAGCATAAAATCAAATTTTAGTATATTTTTTAAGGTTGATAGTGAACTGAAGTATTGCAATTGCAAATAGAAATTGCAAACTGTAAAACGTGTTGTGATAAAAGTTGCATGCAATGTCTTGCAAGGTCAGAGTATTGCTGCAATACTATTGCAAGAAGAATTGCGAACTGTAAAACGGCCTTTACGATTCAAATTTTCACGAGGTCGAATTGCAGACCAACCTAACATAATACAGATAAACTCTGTTAATACAGAGTTACCGTACATTTTTATCCCTGAAATAAATGCTAATTTTCTTATTGATACAGGTAGTACCAAAAGTTTAATTGATCCACGTTTGGCATATGCGTTTTACAAAAAGTACATTTATAAAGAAAATTTTAATATTCAAACAGCACATAGTATCTCGTATCACAACGAAGCTGCTGAGATACCGGTTTTTAATATTTTCTCAGTAAATGAAACGCATAAGTTTTATTTGTTTAAATTTAGCAATAAATATGATGGATTAATAGGTATAGATCTATTAAGACAATTAAACGCAAAAGTAGACATTAATAATAATCAATTATGCCTACCACATACTGTTATACCAATAATTTTAGATTCTGAAAACTCAAATATAAATCTAAACTATTCTAAACCTCGACTTAATTACAACATAAAGATAGAACCCAGAGTTCAATAAATTGTCAAAATTCCAATAACACTTAAATCCGGAGTAGGTTTACTAAACGCCGAAAATTTCGAGAACGGTCTGAAAATGCCAAAGGCAATTGTAAACATAGAAAATCACTTCGTGATAACGACTATCACTAACATCAGAAATAACCCCACAAAACTTAACATTCAAGAACCATTCGATATCGAACCCATAAATTTATTAGATGTAAACTTTATTGAAAAAATGGAAACCGATAATTATTTTTCTAAAGAGCAGGATAACCTATTAAAACAAAATCTTAAAAATCTCAGGTTAGAATATTGCAATAAAGAGGAAAAAGATGCTATTCGAAAACTATGTTTTGAGTATCGAGATATTTTCTACTGCGAAAGTATCCCTCTTAGTTTTACAAATAAAATAACACATAAAATTAAACTTAAAGAAGAAACTCCAATTTTCACCAAATCTTATCGATTCCCAGAAGTTCACAAATCAGAAGTAAAAAAACAAATTTCTGAAATGCTAAATCAAGATATTATCCAAAATAGTACTTCACCTTGGTCTAGTCCAATTTGGATAGTACCAAAAAAGCTTGACGCGTCCGGTCGTAAAAAATGGCGATTAGTTATCGACTATCGGAAACTAAATGACAAAAGTATTGATGATAAATACCCTTTACCAAACATTACAGATATTTTAGATAAGTTAGGTAAAGCTAATTATTTTACGACTATTGACTTAGCTAGCGGCTTCCATCAAATTGAAGTTGATCCGGAAGACATTGAAAAAAACCGCTTTTTCAACAGAGGGAGGACATTACGAGTTTAAAAGAATGCCCTTCGGATTAAAAAATGCACCCTCTACCTTCCAAAGGGTGATGGATAACGTTTACAAAACGAAATTGATTGATTGCGATATAATTATTTACAGTACATCTTTAGATGAACATATTGCTAGATTACAATCTGTTTTTAACCGTTTGAGAGAAAGCAATTTTAAAGTCCAACTTGACAAGTCAGAATTTCTAAAACAAAACGTACAATATTTAGGCCATACAATAACAAGAGAGGGAGTAAAACCCAATCCTGACAAGATCTCTGCAATTGAGAACTTTCCTTTACCAGAAACATAAAAAGCTTTTTAGGATTACTCGGATATTATCGCAGATTTATCCGCGATTTTGCTAAAATTACGAAACCAATGACTAAATGCTTAAAAAAAGGCGCTATAATAAAACACGACGAGGAATTTATGAAATCATTTAACACCGCTAAACAAATTTTGACTAATGACCCTATATTACAATATCCCGATTTCACAAAAGAATTTATTCTCACCACAGACGCAAGTAACATAGCTTTAGGCGCAGTTCTCTCACAAGGCGCGATTCCTAACGATAAACCAGTTGCTTACGCTTCACGCACTTTAAATGAGACAGAAACCCGATACTCGACCATAGAAAAAGAACTTTTAGCAATAGTTTGGGCATGTAAGTACTTTAGACCCTATCTCTATGGAAGAAAGTTTACTATTTACACCGATCATCGACCTCTAATTTGGCTCTTTAATCTTAAAGAACCCAATTCAAAGTTAATAAGATGGAAACTAAAACTAGAAGAGCACGACTATAAAATAATTTATAAAAAAGGCAAATATAATACCAATGCTGATTGTCTCTCTAGAATTTCATTAAACGCTATCGAAAATGAAAACGAATCTATAATCAATAATCCCGGAGATATTGACAACGACATAAGTCAATACTTAGGCCAATTCTCTCCAATCACTGACCTAGACAATATAGAACCTTCTATTGACCCCACCTTTGAAACGGACCCTAATTTAAACCCAAATATTTTGCCTGTACAAAATAAACAAAAAGTTAAAGTTATCTCTGACATAATTATTCGACCACCCGATAATACTTCTACGCAAGGATCAAATACCACTGAACATACTAATCAAGGTATTCCTATTTTAGATGAAATAATAAAGTCAACCAAATTTTAGTCTATCCTAACATTTACCCAAAAATTCATATCACAAAATAATAAAAATAAAAATTCCGATCAGTGAAAACGGAAAAATAATTTTAGACTTTTTAAAAGAATACACAAACTCAAAGTTAAATTACCATATCTATTTCCATCAAGATAATTTATACCTAGCCTTTAATAAAGTATATTTAGAATATTTTTCTGTAAACGGTCCGAAATTAATTCGATGTACTAAACTAGTCAATACTATTTCCGATAAAGAAGAACAAGTTTTAATGATAAAAAATCATCACGAAGGTAAAACAAACCATCGAGGCATTATTGAAACCCTTCAATATTTAAAAAGAAACTATTATTGGAAAAATATGAAAAAAATCGTAACCGACTATATTAATCAGTGCGACATCTGTAATCGATCTAAGTACGGAAGAAAAAAACCATATGTTCCTTTTATGTTAACCGAAACACCTTCTAAACCATTCCAGGTAATACATATCGACGTATTTACATTTGATAATCGCGACTATCTCACGCTAGTTGACGCTTTCTCAAAATTCGCACAAGCAATCTGGTTACCAGGTAAAACCGCAATTCACGTGTGTAAAGCTCTGATAAAATATTTCTCATCATTTGGCGTTCCACAAAATATTATTCTTGATAATGGCAGCAATTTTAACTGTGAAACAGTAAAGGAAATGCTTAAGTTGCATAAGATAAAAGTTCATTTTACTACGCCACAACATCATGAATCAAATGCTGTTGTCGAAAGATTCCATTCCACCGTCATAGAACACCTGCGTGTTTTAAGAGAAATGTATCCTGACGAAACAAAAAGCGATCTTATGGACTACGCAATAATCGGTTATAATAATTCAATACATAGCGCGACAAGTTTGAGTTGGTATTTGGCCATACAGATTTAAGAGACCCAAACGAAATATTCATGCCGGAAATATTCTTTTCACAGTATGCGGAAAATTATAAAGAAAAATTAAAACACGTATACGAAATTGTTTCCGAAAAACTTAATAACCAAAAAGAAAAAATCGTTTCAAAACACAATACTTTAGGCGAAACGAACCCAGTATTTAAAGTAGGTCAAACAGTATATAAAGTTAATCCTAATAATAGAAATAAGAAAAATCAAAAGTTCTTAGGACCCTATCTCATTACACAATTATTAGATAGGAACCGTGTTAAAGTAACTCACAAAAATAAAGCAAGTAAGCCTGAAACAGTTCACATTAAAGAACTAAAAAACCCTTCTGTTGTTCCAGACTTACCCTCTACGTCATCAGACCAGCAAGACTAGAAAAACCCATTTATCATAATCTAAATGAAAACCCTGGTCTTTTACCCCTAAAACTTGGCAATGCACAAAATCAAATCGATACTTGGAGTTTTATTCAAATTTTTGATATCTCTAATATTATCAATGAATTTCATTCGATTCAATCATTTTATGTTCAAATTAAAAGCACACTTGAAAACACCACTGAAACCAATGATTACAACAAAGAATTAAAAAATTATTATCATATAATAAGTAATCTCGAAAATAAAATTCAAGTTCAAATATCACAAATAAACCCATCGTTTATTTATAGAAATAAAAGAGGCATCATAGATGGACTCGGATCAATAATAAAATCAATAACCGGCAACCTAGATCAAAATGACGCAAAACGATATGACGAAGCTATATCATCGTTAGCAAATAACCAAAACAAAATAAAGACTGTTCTAAAAGATCAAATTTCCTTATTAGAATGCTCTATACAAAAGTTTCAAAATGATACTATTATCCTTTCAAATAATCAAGTAATATTAAAAAACCGAATTTCAGAACTAGAAAAGGTCATCAAATCTACACATCTTGAGAATATCGAAATATATCATTACATTGCTCTAGAACTAGTAATTTCACAATTAACAGCAACACTTAGAATAATGTATGATATTCTAGAACGAATTGAAACTGCAATGACTTTTGCAAAATTAAATATACTTCACAATTCAATAATCGAACCAAAATAATATTTACTCGAATTACAAACTATCAGTTAATATATTCAAAAGACAAAGAATAAACTTCCTTTCGAAGTAAATTTGCAAAATATCGTAATATTCGAAAAAATAACTGAAATTAAAAGCTACGTGAAAGGTAATCAAATAGTTTTTATTTTAGAAATACCGATTGTCGAAAGCGATAATTATAATTATTATCATTTATATTCCTTGCCGACAAGATCCCAAAGATCCTTTAAAGCCATAATCCCACATTCTAAGTATTTTCTCCTAAATGAACATAGTTTTGCACTCTTCGACATAAAATGCCAAGAAATAATAACCAATGAGTTTTTATGCCGAGAAATTCATATTTCAAAAGTCAACAAAGATTCACCATGCGAAGTTCAACTGTTGAAGTATTCAAGAAACATAACCAATTGCCTACAAGTCTACTTTGAGGTCACCGAGGAGAAATTCCAAAAATTGGAGAAAGGCCAATGGATAGTCATATCACCTAATAGTGCCGTTGCAGTCCAAAAGTGCGGTAACGACAAAGACAATGTTCTTATAAACGGAACTTATGTAATCGAATTATTTAATGACTGTGAAATAACGCTGAAAGACACTTTTAAAAACTTTCCAAAATTCGGGACCACAATTTAAAAATATTTTACTTCCGAATTTAAACCTTAATTTAGACATTAAAAACTCAAAGGACATTCTTATTGAAAAAGAATTAAAATTAACTTCCATAAATCTTGACGAAACGAAAGACATTTTTAGTGCTCTAAACAAACAAAAACATGAAATTAATGAAATCAATGAAGTGCCGATACATTTCGACAGAATCAGTTTTTGGACAATAATGCTTTACCTATTATTGGTTTTTGCAATATTATATATTAGTTATAGATTATGGAAGAAGAAGAGGACTGAAGCACCCTCAACTACAGCATCAGAAGAAATAAGAAAAGGATTACAAGAGATCCAAGCCACCCTCAACCTTTAAATTCAAACCATGTTTCAACCCTGGTTTTCATCTTAGGCCGGAAGAGTTATGGGAACAGACCATCCGACGTAGCACATCTGCACCTGCTGAATCTGCAAGCCAGCTCAGCATCTTTTAACTTATAAATAGAAGTATATTCGTAATTATTGTTTGTCTTGTATTGCCTTGCAAAGTCTCTGCATCTTTAGATACATATTTTGTCAAGTTAAAGTAATATAGACCCTGTAGTAGTTTGTGCGTTGTTTTTAAAAACGGGTTTAACACGAGAGGCGACATAATTCGCGTCCTGATTTTACGTCACAGATTGCCATAAAGCACGTTGTATTCTATTTTGTTTACGAGGTTGCTATGGCAACGGCTGGTTTCACCGCCACCTGGAATGGCCGATTCGTACACATTCTTATTGCGTCCCCGTGACGGCTTTCCTTTGATCTGTGATTTTTACCACTTGTCGCGTTTGTTTTGACTAGAGTGTTGATTGACATTTTGCGATTAGAGAAATAATATAGTGACGATTGACGATGCTAAACTAAAGTAGGTAATTCCCAATAAGTGCTTTGAACCATTTTATTTTTGTTTAGTGTTTGTTTAATAGAAAGTTACGGCAAATTATTTTGTTAAAATGAATTCATCAGTGGTATATATTTAAAAAAACAGACCTCTAAATTATGAGGAATTCATTAACGTGGTAATATCTAAAAAATAGGTGAACAAATTAATAATATTTTGGGTATACATGCTACACATGCTATTTTTAGACAGGTTGTCGGCTTCCTATTGGACAAATTGTCGATGCTGGCCGACGGGCGGTAAAAAATAAAGAATGCACTTTATTTGGGTATTTTGGGTCAATCAAGTAGTTCCATATTCGGTTCGATTTACGTTTGCGTTTTTCGGACTTACCTATATAATTAATAACAGGCGGTCAAGCGGGGAAGGATGCTGTTAATTCTGTTGGTCGTGTTTGTTGTTAATTATTAAAAATTTATTAGGAAACTATTAAAATATTTTATATATTTATATTTAAAAACGAAATAACTATATGCTTATTACAATTACATACAACATTATCGTCATGTTTATGTTTTTTATTCGTTTTTCCTAAATTCTTCTTATTCTAAAATATAAACCTATTGGTCACAAGGAACCCCACGACTATGTTTTTTTTAACGATTTTAACGACTTTTGGGCGAAAATTGGGCGTGGCACCCCGAAAGTTTTCCGCCGTTGGCGGATTAGCCTCCGGCGGCACTTTCAGCGGGCATTGGCCTATCTTTCTACCTCTGCGCCCTCCCACTTTATAGACCCACGAGCCGCCACTGCGATTTATCAAAAAACATCATAAGCAGTTAAACCAAATCCACAGGAAGTACGCAAAACATAGGGTAAAGAAACTCAGTGTTATCAAAATATGAAACAGACATTAAAGCGAAGCGTGCTGTTGGAAAAAATAAGGAAGGTCATGTCGGTGAACTTGACGCGAAAAATGTGCATAGGTTGCAAAGTTGAAATACCTAGTGAAAGTAAACAAAGCATGACAAAAATTGGTAGCCTGGAAAATTAATTTTGTGTAATTCCTGTATACCCGCGAAACCACTCAATCGTAAAAAAGATAATCCTATACCTACTATAAAATTCTCTTCACCGCCGCACATGATGCCCAAATAGAAAAATTTAATAACGATTAACGATTAATTGAAATTAATGAAAAAAAAATTAATCCACGTAAAACTCATTTATACAATAATAAGGTCTTTCTAGTAGGTAAGCTTTCGTTTTTTCACGAAATTTAGCAAATGTAGGGATGGATTTAAGATGTAGCGGGAGTGTATTGTATAACTTCTTGGAGCTATAAAGAATATAAATTTTTGTTAATTCAGTGGAGGGAACAGGAAGGTAGATGTACTAACTCGAATTTCTTGTTGGGTACTCATGTTGTGGCCTTTCGGGAAATATGGTTCGATATTTGCGTATTAAACAAATTGTTTCTAAATTAAACAAAGCAGGAAGCGTAAGAATTTTATATTTTTTAAAGTAGAATTCGCAATGAGCTCTGCTGTTAAGACCAAATAAATAACGAATTGCTCTCTTTTGAAGTTTGAAAATGGTACGAAATTGCTCAGTGTTACAGCAGCCCCAAAAAGGAAGGCCGTAGCGAAGATGAGATTCAAACATAGAGAAGTAAGTGAGCCTAGCAGTAGACAAATTTAGTTCCTTCGAAACTGATCGAATTGCGAAGCAGGCCGAAGATAGTTTTCTTGTCAAAGAATCAATATGTGCGGACCACTTAAGGTTGGCACTAATATTCAAACCTAGGAATTTAGCCGATTCAACGTATTTAATATTGCTGTTGTGAAGTAGCAAAGGTTGTTGTAAGGTTGTTTTATAAGATAAGGCTACCGTTTTATCAACGTTGAAACACAGCCAATTTGAGTCAGACCAAGTTTTGATTGTGACGAGATCGCTGGAGATATTAGAGTGTAGGGAGAAAGTATTAGAATAACTCCAAGTTATGCTTGTGTCGTCAGCAAAGAGGGAAATTTTGCCATTGATTTTTAGGTATGTGATGTCATTAATGTATATTAGCAAAGGGATATGCCCAATAACAGAGCCCTGTGGAACTCCACTGGTAATTAATCTGCAATCAGAATAAGAACCGTTCGCTCTTACAAACTGCTGTCTATTTTCAAGATAAGATTGAAACCAGTTCGAAGGAATACCACGGATTCCATAAAAATTTAGTTTTCTTAACAAGATGTCATGACACACACGTCAAACGCTTTAGCGTAATCACAGAAGACTGTAGCAGTGGGGAGATTGTTGTTAAGGGATGAGTAAACATCGTGAAGCAACAAGAACATGGCGTCATTAGTACACTGTTTGGTAAAAATCCGAACTGTTCCGGAGACAGTATGCCATGTCTAAGGAGAAATGGAATGAGGCGATTTTTGAATAACTTTTCAATGATTTTAGAGAGTACAGGCAACAGAGCAATTGGACGATAATTGCATAAGACATCCTTTTCACCTTCCTTATGAAGAGGAATAATTATCGCAGTTCTGAGGCATTCAGGAAAAACACCTTTCGTGAAGGACGCATTAATTAAGGAAGCTAGGACATCCAGAATTGGAAGTGGGATGTTCAAGAAAATTTTAATTGATAGATTATCAGTGCTACACGTTGATTTACTCTTTATGCTGCTCATTACCTGAAGAAGTTCAAGGCTGGTCACAGGGCTTAGAAAAAACATGATGTCTCCCCCAAGTATTAAAATTAGAAATTTGGCTTACACTTCAAAGCGTGTCGAGAAATATGCCTATAGGGACTTTTTTCATATTTTTAGCTATAGAAACAGCCCCTGAATATTCTCGGTCAACCAGAGTTAGTAACTAATTATGATTAAATTGTTTCAGCATATTATTTCATAATTCTAATAAATTGATTCAAAAACTCATATAAAATAATAACTTTATTTAAAAAAAATTTAATTAAAATTCAAGTTTCAAGAAATAATGCTCGAACCGCGTCTAAAGTTAAATTATTTTGCCTAAGGAAAATTCATAATAGCACCTATCATATGCCTTACTAAAAAAATCAACCTACTATTGAAATACATTGTGTTAATACTTCACCAGAACCCAAATCAGACTAGGAGTGAGGCTGACTTTTATTTTTATTCGACCTAGATAGATAGATAGATTTATGTGTGGAGGAGACGTCATCGCCTTTATGTCATTGCGACATGTAAGATCTATTGCAACCCTCCTTGTACTTAGAGTGTCCAACCGTGTCTTCTTGATCAGACTCCAAAGTCTCGACAGTGCCTCCATGATGTAGTTTAACGCTTCTGGATTGATTGCCACCGCAGTTTCGAAAGTCCTTCACAGTGGCAGAAAATGTGTTTTGCGGACTCCTCCCCTTCCTGGCAGAACCTACACAGAGTTTCATCCGCCAGGCCTATCAGACTCATATGTCTCTTTAGTCGGCAGTGTCCTGTTAGTAGTCACACTATGATTCTTATTGACTTCCGATTATAACTTACCAAATCTGCTGTTAATTTTGCCGAAGGTTTTCTAATGAAATCTTTGGCATGTCTATGTCCCGGTAGATTAAACCACCACCTCTGGGACGCTTCTTCTATCCCCTTTTCTTCTTATTCTTCTTCTTTTTTAATTAGATCTGTCGATCTGTTAATTGGGTCGCCTTAGGATCTTTTGGGAAGTCGATTGCCAGCTGTCCTTCCATCTCTTAAATGGTCTTCCTGGGGGTCTATCTCCCGCTAGTCTGTTCTGGAATGCTATCCGCGGTAGTCGATCTTCTGCCATTTGGGTTACATGAGCGTGCCATTGTCGTTTCCTTTGCCGCCCCCATCTCAGCACGTCCTGCACCTGAAAATTCATCTCTTATAACCTCGTTCCTGACTCGGTATCTTCTTGTCTTTCCGAGTAGGGTTTTCATTTCTGTTACACGCAGCATGCTTTTTGTTTTAGTTGTCTCTTCTCGAGCTTCAATACCGTAAGTCATGATTGGCCTAACGCAAGTCTTGTAAATCTTTACTTTGCTGTCAATACGAATATATTTATTTGCCCATACCACCTGTCGTAAGCATCTTGCTATTGCGGTTGCCTTGTTGATCTGACTCCTCAGATCATTTATTGGATTGTTTGGTCCGATATATCCATGCCCACGTACTTAAACTTGGATACTAGCTCGATAGGTTGATCTTGGACTACGAGCTTACATCTTATGGGTTCTCTGGTTACGGTCATGCACTTTGATTTTCCTACTGATATGTTCATGTTTAGTTGTGCTGCTGTTAGATGTAATTTATGGAGCTGTCGTTGTAGGTCATCCTCTGTTTCTGTTAATTTTGTTTCGGCCCATTCGATAACCGAGACTCATCGCTGACACTTCTTCTATAACAGAAATGGGCTGAGACTGTCTCCTTGTCTGATTCCTCCTGGTGTTCTTATGTTTTTCGTGTATCTGTCTCCTGCTTTAATCTTTGTGTTTGTAGTTGCCGGTATTTAGATTGTGTATAACTTTGACGATGTTGTCGGGCGTTTCTCTCTCCTTTAGTAAGTCGATAACGTCAGTCAGACGTACTTTGTCAAATGCCTTGGTGAGGTCGACAAAACATAGGTATGCTGGCACGTTGTATTCGATTGCTTTTTCTTTTAATTGTGTGATTATGAATAAGGCATCTGTAGTGGATCTGTTTCGTCTGAAACCCTGCTGTTCTTCTCTATTTTGTATTTGTGCCTCGAGCTTACATTTCAAGATGTGTGTGAGGAGCTTCATGCTTGAATTTAAGAGAGTTATGCCTCTGTAGTTCTCTGGTAGAGTTTTCTGGCCCGTTTTAAAGATGGGGATTGTAACGCTTTCATGCCAGTCGCTGGGTATTTCTGATGTATCGAGGATCTTTCCATATAATGTTGTCATCTTTGTTACGAGTTCGGGGCCGGCGTATTTTATGAGTTCGTTGCTAATGTTGCCTGCTCCTGGTGCCTTTCTGTTCTTTAGCTTCTTGATTTCTTCCTGTATGTCCTCTTTAGTTATTGTAGCTTCATGGGATGTTTTATAGTTCCCTATGTTAGGTGCCTCTGGGGCACTGTATAGTTGTTGAAAGTAGTTTTCCCATGTCAGTATGTCAATTCCTTTAGTTTGTATAAATTCGTTTACTGGCTTTTTTCTATTATTGAGCATCTTCCAGACCCTTCGTTGTGCATCATATATGTCGTGATCCATATCGCTGGTGAATTTGATCCAGTGTTCGTTCTGTATTGATCTGACTGAAGAGTTGAATTTTGATAAAAGGCCCACCCTTATGGGTGGGCCTTTTATCAAATGCCACCACTGTTGTTTTCCACTAGAATGGCCCACAGTAGTGGGGATAATACTCCTCCTTGCGGACATCCTCTCCCGACTGCTGTTTTAAGTGTTGCCTCGCCATAGGTGGATACGATAGTCCTATTTTTAAGGCTGGCCCCGATCCATTGACGGTTGGTTCTTGGAACTTGTCTTCCTTCAAGGGCTCTTCCGATCGAATCTAGTGACGCGTCTATATCGAGAAAATTGCCTAGTGCTATTTCTTTATCCTCTATGGCTTTCGATAGCAGCCTACTCAAATCGTCTAGGGCTAAGTCCGTAGATTTTCCTGCTTGGTATGCATATTGAAAGTTGCTTAGCGGGTTGGCCTTTAGAGCACTATCTCTTACGTACCTATCGATTAACCTTTCAAGGGTTTTCACTTTTCAGCATAAACGTCGATAGGCTGATGGGTCTGAATGACTTTGGTGTCTGGTCCGGTATCCTGCCTACCTTCGGCAGGTATATAACCTTCACCTGTTGCCATTTTGTAGGTATGAATCCAACCTCTGAAGATCTTACAGAGAGATGGGACCAAACTATCCTGTCCTCTCTGTAGAAGTACTGGGTATATGTAGATATGTTCTATATTGTATTCTGGGTATATCTCATCTAACCCCCGCGATGTGTACGGTTGAAATTGGCTTACTGCCCATCTGACCTTAGACGGCGTTATGATGTCTGCTAGCTAGCCTCCAATCTTACTTCGTTGGCCTTCTTTTAGGAGGCTCTTCGAGCACTATGGTTTCCGTCATCTGAATTGACGTTGGAAAGTGGGCTTTAATGAGAAGCTTCGACCTAACTAACAGGACTATCACCTACTAGTTGCACACTTCAAAAACAGCCCCCCTCCGCTCAACTCTTTGCTCTAAAAAGAAACCTTGGCAAGGAGGCATTTCTATTAAGAATATTCGGGAGCAAAGACCCGGGATTGGAATGCGAAAACCATGTTAACTGGAATTACCAATTATAATTATCCTAATTTGGAACACGCGGCGGTACTAAAACCGAGTTTGGAATTTACAAAACATGTTAAAATGCTAATTGCCACATTAAAATCTTCGACGACTTAGGAATTTTATGTGTTCTTAGTAAAAAAATTTAATAGCTGGGCACGTGCTGATTCCAGATTTTTCGAGGAGCACAACAAAGAGCAAGCCTTGAAAGATGGTATAAATAGTTCAAAAAAAAAATTTGGAAAATAGTTAAGTTTGAACAGTCTTCACGCGCGATAGCTCGTTACGCTGCCCAAAAATATGCGAACTCTGAAAAGTTAGTCAGACAAAAATCTTCAGGCTTGCTAACTAGTTACCCTGCTCAAATGGTTAATCAGTACTGACCAACTCGCGAAACGTGTGTCTGAGTACCAAAAACCCGTGGAAAGTAAATAAATAGTCAAGAAAAAGTCATTTCGTTGTAGAAAGCTTTACCTTTTTCCAACTCGAGCCCAGAATAGTGCTACATGTTGTAAAAGGAAACACTGTTCGAATTCGTCGCCCGTGGTGAGGGGATGTGTACTAAAAGCTATTAAGACTTGGACTGCAGTTTACAGATTAACATTAAGACCTAGAGAGTAAGTTTAGCTTTAATAGATATTGATTGATTACCTGTATTTAACGAAACAGGTAGGTAAATTATTTTTATAACAATAGGGTGTCAACACACTGGTACTACGAACCTGGTTTTAAAAGAAAATGAACGGGAATTGAAAAAAGGGCCGCTAATATGGTAGGTAAGCAAAAATGTATAATAGGCGTTCATTGCACCGCCTCAGCAACCTGCTAACCCCATGACAAAAATTTCGAACTAGTAATGAAGAGATATTTACGACAGCGTCCTGGATTCACACGAGAGAAAATATTTTAAAACAGGTCTGAGATAGAAAGTCAGAATTTTGAGATAAAAAGTCAGAATTCTGAGATAAAATGTCAAAATTCTGAGATAAAAAGTCAGAGTTCTGCGATAAACAGTCAGAATTCTGACATAAAAAGTCAAAGTTCTGACATAAAAAGTCAGAATTCTGAGATAAAAAGTCAGAATTCTGAGATAAAAAGCCAGAATTCTGAGATGTCAGAATTCTGAGGTAAAAAGTCAGAATTCTGAGATAAAAAGTCATAATTCTGAGATAAAAAGTCAGAATTCTGAGATAAAAAGTCAGAATTCTGATAAAAAAAAAGTCAGAATTCTGAGATAAAAAGTCAGAATTCTGAGATAAAAAGTCGGAATTCTGAGATAAAAAGTTAGAATTCTGAGATAAAAAGTCAGAATTTGCGATAAAAGTACGTAAGAAAAATCGTAATATCGATCCAGAATGCTAGTGTTAGCAATCGTAGTCGTATTGGAGCGCATAAAACAAGGTTTAAAGTGTTGTTGGGTTTGGAGCACCCTTTAGTTATGGGTAAATATAAGGCCCTTACTTTAATATTTATTTTTTTATCTCAGAATTCTGACTTATTATCTCAGAATTCTGACTTTTTATCTCAGAATTCTGACTTTTTATGTCAGAACTTTGACCTTTTATCTCAGAGTTCTGACTTTTTATCTCAGAATTCTAGCTTTTTATCTCCGAATTCTGACTTTTTATCTCAGAAATCTGACTTTTCTCAGAGCTGTTTTAAAATATTTTCTCTCGTGTGACCCCAGGACGCCGTCGTAGATATTTGTAGTAGCTCAAAATTGAGCAGAAACATAGTATAACAATAACTTAAAGACGATCAATTGAGACATGAACCGATTTAGTTCAAGTTTTTTACCATGTCTTGAAAAAATGACGTCATTAGTGGAGGGGTGGATGTATAAACTCATCTCAGAAAAAAAAACTTTAAGGGTTGTTTTCCTAATATTGATATTGTTTTAAGAACATACCATTCACTTATGATTACAACCGGCAATGGAGAAAAGTTATTTTCGAAATTGAAGTCAGTCAAAAACAGGCTTTGAACATCCATATTAGAAGACTGGCTCAATGATTTAGCTTTAGCCAGCATTGAAAGTGACGTTTTAAGACAACAAATTTATAAAGATTTTAAAAGTAGCTTCATGGGTACAAACGAAGTACGGGCGGAACATCGGTCATTAGCTATTAAGATTATATGACACTATTATTTCAGTAAGACTGTTTGGAGAAGTTCTGTATTTGAAACCACTAAGGTATATTATCTTAATGATGTTCAGTTCATTTAATTTTTATCATCTCACGAATTCATCAAGTTCTAAATGCTATATAGGGACGTCGTACGTGAATTTTCTAGAATTCAGTAGTAACCTTTAAACGTTTATTTTGAAGTTTTAGCCGGATAATAATTGCTGAAAATGCGCTTTTTGTAGATTACTTATCTCCGCCACAGATCCTAAATGCGGCATTGCACCCACAGCTGTAAAATGGCGAATACTCAATTTCCATCACTTTTTACTAATTAGTAAAATTAGAAATAATAAAACAAACTATTGGGATTTAAAAAATAATAATTGTTTTTAGGTTCCGAATGTGTATTTTTAGCTGTCGAAACCACCCTTATTTTTTTTTGCCAACTTTTAATAACACCATATACATACACAACCTTTTGAGACGAATCATCTGTTAACAACACTGATAACTGTTAGTTTGTTATCAGATTTGCACCTTAAACAACAGGAAACTTCTTTAAATCTTGGTATCTTGGTAGAAAAATCATACATTTATATTATTGGAGTAAGCTCAAAATATGTAATATTTCTGTAAGAAAAATCCAAGATGACCTCATGTCTTTCAAATTCGATAGGTGGTCGTCTTGACTGCAAAAACTAGGATCTTCTAGGAGTAGGATTCAATAAAATAGCAAACAATTTTATTTAGGTATATGTTTAGAAATCAAATAAGTAAATTATTTTTCCAATAGATAATGCCTTTTTTGCCTGCATCATATAATATCTGAATAATACCTACGTCTAAGCTGTTGTACATAAATTACCTTTGGCAATGGCTGAGGTTCTCTGATGTGCACAAAATCCAACTCAACCATATTCGGTGGTGTCGGTCTAACCGAGTTCATTAGTCGATTTTTGGTGAGAAAGACCATATCAATATTCTTTTCCAGCTCGGCTATCGGAGGGAAATCGTAACCAAAATATTTCCTAGTCATTTGATTAACGACTGGTTCGTTGATATACTTCATGTACCATTTGTGCCAAAGCATAATGTATATGTGTCGTAGCTTTTGCCATATCGATACGGGATAATCGAAATCCATACACAAGGCGCCGTAGACGGCTGGATGGAGTATGCCACCTAAAAACTACAGGGATATAGGCTTTGAAAGTACTGTAGAGTTTCCATAAAGAACCTCGTTAATACGTTAGAATAGCAAAATGGGGAAGAGTCTGCAGAGTAAGCATTTCAAAAGACCATATTTAAATTAAAATATATAAAGGGGATAAATTTTATACACGCGTTTGAACTTTTCTACTAACTCCTTGAAGGCGAATGCTAATTGAAAATGAACATGTATATGACCCAACAGAACAGATCCAATAAAATGAGCCATATCCCAGCCAGTAAGTGATAATTATGGTAACGACTAACTTATGCATTAGCGAAAAGTCGAAAAACAACTAGGCCACGATTGCTTCGGTTCGAGTAACACTTAAGATTAATTAAAAGTAGAATTAGAAGTAGAATTAAAGACAGGTTTATTGAACACAATAATGAGTATGTATATGATACACCTTTTAACGCTCTAATAAAAGCTTACCTAATGTAGTGTACTTATCAAGAGTGACGTCCATACTAAATATGGCTATTGAAGGTGCATTAAACAAATGTCCGAAAGCAGGAACTAGGGTAGAAGTAGCCTCAACCATAATCAGATCAAATTTCTCGTTCTTAGCGTTCTGATATATCTGCTTGAATTGATCATTGTTTAAAACTTCTTCTACATAGGTGTTGGCAATATACATTCCATGACGTAATGTTTGAGCGTAAGTTGCGTTGACGAAACCGTCGTACATATATTTCTGGTATTTGTACAGATAGCTGACGTCAATTTCTGTTAAGTTGGTTAGTGATGGATCATTGAGAGGATTGGTAGTCACCTGAAAAAATAGCGTTTTATAAACAGTTCGTTCTAAATGAACTTATAGACATATAAAAACAATTAAAAATATTAATGAGCATTACTGCTTAAACTGGCAGTTACAGGGCAGTAAAAAAGACACAGAAAAAAGGATTATTAATCATTGTTGACTTTAGTTTAAAATAAAATTTTCTGTTTTTGCACTGTTTTTTTAATGCTGCCGTAATGTATTGAACGCTTTCTTCATTTACACAGAGCCGTCGAAAATGCGAAATACAAGAACAACTTTTAAAAACATATATGTACATTTCACTTAATAATTTGTATTATGCAGTTTTGAGAAAATAAACATTCCAAGGCTGGTTTGAAACGTGTCGTTCTGTTAAAACCAAAGACATATAAAAAAAGAGTTAAAACCGCATTGCGTAGTTTAAAACCCATATTTCAGCTACAAAAATCAACAAGAAAAGGTAGCACATACAAACTAATGATAGGCAATTCTTGCAGTTACAATAACTAAGTTAGTAAATACCTTAAGAAAAATAGAAAATGAATGAATATTATTATTAATTATATGACTCAATACCACTAAGAAATAATATTATTACCAATCAGAGAGCTTAACATTTTTAATATTTATTTATTTATCTTTCAACGTATCTAATATTTAAAAATAAAAACAATAAAGCTCTTAAATATTCAGTTATGCAGCTTTACAGGTACTCATAGTCTCACTCAACATGCCATCAAAACTAAAACTAAATTAGAAATAACCAAATCACAGCGACAGAGAAATAGGCCGAACTCACTAGAATATAGATTAGCAACTCTAAGCAACCTTGTGATTGGTTCATTAATACCCAAGGTGGTATTTGTTCTCTGCAAAAGCCAAGTTGGCTCTTTGTAAATAAATTGTGCTGTTCAAAGAATTTCGCCAACCTTAAGGCCATGCATGTTTCAACGACTTTCGAAACTACTGGCAGTAAGGAAATTGGCCTGTAGTTGGCAGTTTCAAGTTTGTCACCGTTCTTAAATATCGGAACAAGACAGCCTTTTTAATAATATCTGGAACTTATTTTTCTGAAAACAAATATTAAATAACCTTGTCAACGGAACAATTATCAAGTTCTTTATAACCCTCAGCAGTCTAACACTCAAACCAAATATATCATAGCTTGATTTATTTTTAATGTTGTTTATAGACTGGTAAGGGCAAAAATCAAAATTAACCTTAGAACGGAAAGGAAGAAACTAATACACCAAAAAAGATTTCCAACAATTCTGGAGCTTCAACAAAATGTTGACACCTATCAAAGGAACATTAAAAGCGAAGTCCCTTCTATTGCCCAGATGACCGAAATGAACTTGGATGAATTGGAACAAAAACTAAGAAACAGCATGCAGACAGCGACAAAACAGATCTGTTCAAGGGAAAAACCATGCAGTAAGATTAAAAAAGAAACAAGATACCTCATGAATATAAGAAGAAACACACATAGAAGTGACCCTAGCTATAGAGAACTTAACATAAAAGTTAAAAGGAGTATAAGGAGAGACATAAGGGAACACAACAACAGCATGATAGAGTCCGTAATAAAAACCAATAAAAATATGAGAGTGCTGAAATCACTTGATAAAAATGGACAAGCACGCATTTATCAAATGAAAAACAAAGACGGCGAAGTAAAATACGAAAGTGACGAAATAGTAAATATAATCGAAGAATATTATAAAGACGTATACTCATCAATTGCACCGGAACTAGAGAACGCTAATACTCAATGTAAGATCATGAACGTCGACTCAGAAGAAATCCCTGACATAAACTCCATCGAAATTGAAAAAGCCCTAAGCCAACTAAAAAATGGTAAAAATGGGAGGTACAACAACAATAGAATCCATGAAAATCATAATGAACAAATGTCTTCACATCGGTAATATTCCAAAAACATGGCAAAATGCCCAAGTCATCTTGTTACACAAAAAGGGAGAAAAATTAAATCTCAGCAACTTTCGCCCAATAAGCTTATTGCTCCATCCTTATAAGCTCCTTACCAAGATTCGTACAAACAGGATTACGCGCAAACTAGATGAATATCAGTCGAGTGATCAGGCTGGTTTTCACAAGGGACATAGCACTGTAGAGCATCTTCAAACGCTACGGACTCTTATAGAAAAGTGTAACGAGTACAATACGCCGCTCCATCTCACTTTTATACATTTTAACAAGGCTTTTGATTCTGTTGAGCTTGGGGCAATAATCCGAGGGTTGAATAATGCTCGAATAGACTCAAGGTACACTAATCTACTTAAAAACATATACAAAGAGGCGACCATCACAGTTAAAGTGCAAGAAGATGTAACAACCAATCCAATACCAATTAACAGAGGCGTCCGACAAGGAGACACAATATCGCCTAAGTTATTTACCCTCGCATTGGAGGACGTATTCAGAAGACTAGATTGGGACAAAAAGGGGTGGATGGTAGATATCTGAGCAATTTACGCTTCGCCGACGACATAGTTTTAATCAGCAGTACGAAGGAAGAACTTATCGAAATGTTGGCAGACTTAAAGAGTCGAAAAAAATCAGTTTAAAAATGAACATCGATAAAACCAAACTGTTGACTCCAGATCCCGGAGACGTACACTGGACAACAAATAAAGAAAGTCAACGAATACATATTTAGGACACACCATAACACTGATAAAGAAAATCAAACAGCCGAAATAACAAGGCGATTCGACTAACATGTAGGAAAATTGGGAACAGCATTAAGAAATCCAACACTTCCTATCAACCTAAAAAAGAAGCTTTTCAACACATGTATTTTGCAAGTCTTGACTTATGGTATGGAAACAATGACTCTCGCAGTTAAAAGCGCGATTAGACTAAGAACAACACAACGAGCAATCAAACGAACTATGTTAGGGGTAAGCCTAAGGGATCATATACAGAACGAGGAAATTAGAAAAAGAATAAAAGTCGACGATGTTATAGAGCACATCGCACGTCAGAAATGGCGTTGGGTGGAGCATGTGGCACGACAGGACAATGACAGATGGACAAGACATTTAATACAGTGGCGTCCAAGGCAACATAAAAGAAGTGCTGGTCGTCCACAGAAACGATGGATCGACGATATAAGAGAGATAGCGGGAAGAAAATGGCACCAGATGGCACTGAACCGATCCGAATGGATGCAGCAAGGGGAAACCTATGTCCAGGAGTGGATGCAGAAGAGTTGCTGAAAGAAGAAGAAGAAGAAGAATTGAGAACTACAGAGAGTCTCGAGCGTTTGCGTTGGATATTTCGAAGGCATTCGACAGAGTTTGGCATGACCGATTGCTAAACAGCAGTCCTTCGGACAGCCTCTCTGCAGCTGGCTTGCCAGTTTCCTTAACAAACTGATCTCTGCATGTTGCAGTTGTTGGACACATCTCAGACACATTCACCATTAACGCGAGCGTGCCTCAGGGCGCAATACTTTCACCAACTCTGTTCCTCATCTATATTAATGCTTGATGCGCAATTTCGCTGTTGATCAGACTATCCGGCGGCTGGAAGGAGCACTGCTGAGAGTTAAGGCTGGTTTGACCGCAAATAAACTTTTACTGAATATAAATAAACTTTTATTGAATATAAACGGAGAGAATAGTCTTCTCACTTAGGGACTTCGGAGACATAAGCCATGTGTTCGTTTTCTTGGAGTCTACATTGACCCAACCCTAAGCTCATGTTGGCCAGCTCTCGGCTAGACTTGGTAGGGATCTGTTTGTACTCGGGAACCTTTCAGAGTGTGTGTCAGAACAGGTAGTAAGAACATCCTATCATGCAATATTCCACTCGGCTATGACATATGGTATCTTGGTTTGGGGTCACTCAGCCCATGCTGCCAATGTCTTTAGCCTTCAGAGGAAAGCTATCAGCAGAGCTATGGCAGGCTTGGGATTTCGAGAGGACTGCAGGGAGGCCTTCAGGACCTACAATATCCTTACGCTTCCATCTCACTATATACTTGAAAATGTTTTGTATATGTGCATGGTGACGTCCACAGCTATGATACTAGGCAAAAAAATATGCTGATTCCAGCATACCAGTGGCTAAAGAGGTCTCAAAATGGCCCGGGTTACCTTTATGTAAAATTTTTTAACGCCCTTCCACATAAAATTAAAATGTTGGACCGGGAAAAATTTAATTTTAGTTCGGTAAATTTTGCCCTTGCATTGTTTTTATTCACTTGATGATTTTTTATGTAAGTTGTAGACTGTGTTGCTGATTTATATTTATATTACTAACATATTTGTATTAGTGTTAGTATATTGCATCTGTCAATCTGTCATGTGCTTTTGTGAGAAATACTATATTATTGTCTAGAGTATTTAAACTTTTAAACAACATATTGTACATTTATGCTTTGTTGATGTATGTAAATACTGCTATGTATATTAACATTAATAAATTGAGTATTAATTAAATACAAATCTAAACCAGTGTATGCACCTATCAACTTTTCTCAAACAAGTTAAACAGCAAACATACACTGTTTTAATTTCTTACCCAAGGCAATTGAATACCCAATAATTTACTAGATGATTAGAATAAATGATTTTTTAACTGCATTAAAATAATTTTTGATGAGTACTAGGACAAACAAGGTCTTTTCTAAGTACTGTCAGAGACGTCAAGGCTTAATTCCTTGTAAGATTAGAGATAAAACTTTTGTTAGGAAACTATAGAGAAAAATTTATATCAGTTAACCCACTGACACTGGTAAGTACACCTCTGGTGGTAGATTTTTCACTAAGATTGTACCTAGCTCTTAATTAGTTTTATAAAAATTGTAGCTTACCCTAAAATTACGCGTTTCTCAGCAAGTTTGAAAATTAATTTTAGGATTTATGCAAACAAAAAACTATACTGCATATTGTACAATTTTTTAGATAAAGCGCGGTAAAAAAGCTATTTTTAATTTTTTTTAAATTTCTTCCAGTGTTATCAAAATTTTACAGTTACTTTGAGTTTTGAATTGATAAAGATCTACACTTTTAGTGGAACATAATTTTGCTCCGAGTGGCGGAGTAGAACTAATGAGAGGGGTGGGCCAATCATGGCTCTTCGAAAATGTTTTTCTTTTAATAAGAGCAGGCGAGTTTCTCCGGGAATCTATAAATAATACTTAGTTTTGTTTTAGTATGCTGCACTATATCAGTAGTTAACTATTTGGTAAAAATGGAAAACTTTATAGAGACTCTAGTCTTGTCTTTGTTAAAATAAAAAATAACTACCATCATTTGCTCTTAGGGCAAAATTTCTCTGAGCTTTAGAAAAACAGGTTTGAGAGTACCCTACTTTGAAAAATATGCAAATGGAGTTGTCATAATAAAACTATGTAACGTATTTAACTGCCTGCAATCAAGTTTGTCATTTTGGGGCTAAACGGGCCCACAGCCGATGAGATCGGTATCGCCACATGTGGCGATACATGTAGGTATATGAAATCTGTATCAAGTATCAACGTCGTACCAACGAAAACGTGAAACATCAGTGCTTCAGCATAATTATCAGGCTACATAGAACTAGATGTTTTGAGAATGCTACCACCCAAACCTGTGATAATTGCAGTTGTACTCTCGGTTGTAGTGGTATTGTCACAATCTTTTAAGGAAAAAAGGAAACGAAGTGACTTCAAATAAAATCAAATCAAAATTTTTATTAACGATAATACATGCAATAAAGCACTTTCACAAGTCAAAGCTTAAAACATGGTTAATTACATCAATAAGAATACAAATTCCAAGCTCTAAGTTACAACAGTTAAACAATAAAGATTCAATAGAGAAATACTTTCCGAAATATAAAATTAAAATAGCTACAAATTCAAATGTCTATATTCCAAGTTATTTCTAAATTAAACCAGTTCCAAATTAGTGCTTTTCGAGGCGCTTTTCTAGATAGATAGATAGATTTATTTCCAAAGATCACAAAACAGGATATAGGAAAATATGTACAAATAGATTTACCTAAGCATTTACATTACATTCTAATTAATAACATTAAAAATAATTTTATTTTAACAATCACAGAATCACAGTGATAAAGGAAAAGAAAAATATATATATTAGAATTAAGGCACTTAAATTATTCAACTAATATTCCATTGTGCACAATTAAGAAACTCCTCCACTATATAAAAAGCATTTTCCAATAAAAAATTTTGATGGCACATAAAAAGTTACTTTTATTTAAACGGCGTACGCTGATAGGTATCTTGTTATACAAAACTGCCCCTATGTAGTAAGGATTTGCTCTGTAAAGTTCAAGATGGGGCAAATCTAGTCCTGTAATCATGATGCAAATTTAGAGCTTTAAATGCCATTGAGTTATCTTTTACAAATTTTAAAATTTCGAAAATATATAGACAAGGCATAGTCATGATTCTTTCAGAAATAAATTTTGGTCTACAAGACTCCCTAAAATTCATATTGTATATTATTCGAATAGCCCTTTTTGCATTATGAAAACTCTTTGTGAAGCAGAGGAGGCACCCCAAAGTGGAATACCATATCTAATACATGACTCAATAATTGAAAAATAAAACGTTTTTACAGTACTTCTACTAGTTATTTGAGACAAACGATACAAAGCAAAACAGCTCTTCGTACACTTGTTGCATATATCATTTATATGTTCTTTCCAATTTAGTGACATATCCACATGGATACCTAAAAGTTTTACAGAACAAATCTGTTTTATTGATTTGCCATTTAAATGAATGTATTGACTTTTTTTGTAATTCGCCTCATGAGGATGAAACTGCATTGTGTAAGTCTTAGCCTGGTTTAGTGCAAGTTTATTATTAAAAAAATAAGTCATACTTACGCCCTCCATACACAAAACGCATACATGAGTTCTGGGCCAATTGGATAGGATTGAATTTTTTGCAATAGCAAGCCATGGTCCACACAGTTAAAAGCTTTCGTAAGGTCAATAAATAGAGCCATAACTTTCTTGTTTTTGTCTAGATTTTTATAGACATTATCTAAAATATAGCATAGTGCAGAAATAGTTGACCTTTTGTTACGAAAGCCATGCTGTGAATCTGATAGTAAATTATTTGAATTCAGAAAGTTTAAAATGCGTTTTGATATAATTTTTTCAAAAATTTTTGAGAATGTTGATAACAGCGATATAGAGCGATAGTTGCCCCTATCATTTGTATTATCTTTTTTATGCAAGCAGATAACTTTTGTTACTTTCAAACAGTCTGGAAATGTTGAGTCTGAAAAGCACAAGTTTAGAAGGTAGCAAAGGGGTTTACATAATTGGCGTTTACAGCTTTTAATTAGAGATGACGAAAATTCATCAGGGCCAGTAGCATTTGTATTTTTTAAATTAATAATTGATTCCATCATTTTGGACTCCGACACAGCGTGTAAGTAAATGGAACTGTCAATCCTAGAATCAACATTGTGCTGCAGTATTTTAGTATTTATATTTTGATTTTTTGGGACTTTTAGGGCGATATTAGTGAAAAAGTAGTTAAAGTGGTTTGCAATTTCATTTGTATAGTAGTACATTAGGTTTTGATGCCACTATTGTAAGTGTGCGTAGTCCTTCTCTGTCTTTTGTATGCTGATTTGTGATCATTATGTATTGCACAATAAATAATGTTTTTTGAATTTGAATTCTTTAACTCCCTTCGAAATGCACACCGAAAACTATGTATTTTTTGGTAACAAAATTCCAGTCTGCATTAGGGAACCTTTCTTTGCATTTCATAACACATCAATTTGGTATCACGTCGCACAAACTTGGTATCCTGGTTTCATGACAGCGATAAGGGGCCCACAGACGATGAGATCCCTGTCACCACATGTTGCATGATATGGTGTCGCAATACAAATCTCAATGTGTATGTGATTGAATCAGTATCGTGGTCTCAGTATGAGCTTGTATCATTCTCTATATTGTTGTTATGAAACCGGCATATAGCTTTTGGTGAGCATTTCTAAGGGAGTTAAAGAAAGTCACTTTGTTTCCTTTTTTCCTTAAAATATTGCGAAAATACCACTGCAACTGAAATTATCACAGGTTCTCGGTGGTAGCATCTTCCAAACATCTAGTTCCATAAGACACAATAAATACACTGATCCATTGATGTTTCACACTTCCATCTCGCTGTGTATGGGAATGCTGATACTTGATACAGATTTCATATACATGTATCACATGTTGCGAGACCAATCTCATCTTCTGTGGACACCTATACAGACTACGATACAAGCTCATACTGAGATCGTGATACTGATTTAATCACATACACGTTGATATTTGTATCGCTACGCTGTATCATGAAACACGTAGCGATACCGATCTTATTGTCTGTGGGCTCCTTAAGAGTTTGGTGCGTTAGTTAAATAAGCAAAAGTATTTAATTCGTTAAATAACTTAAGTATATTGGAATCAACTTGTAAATAATAATAAATTTACCTACCGCAACAACTTCATGTCCTCTTCTAGATAACTCCCTGTAAACGGGATGATAGACGACTTGATGACTGTAGGATGGACAGAAAAAAATACCAAGAATTCTAGCAGTGTAACCAATGCTGAGGACACTAACAAAAACCAAACACTTCAATAGAAAACCCATATTTAAAAAGAAATAGGTTCTTAACGAAATGTTTAAGACATTTATGCAAGCCCATAGATAAAACACTTAAAAAAAAACTTATTGCTTAATGATATATAAGATCTCCTTATCTTATCATTGGCGCATTGGCCCAAAGCAATCAAAGCATTTACCAGAGATACCTAAATAAATATATTTTTAATTTTATCTCTGACATTTACTGTATAATCCGAACATAATGTTGGTTTGTTATACTCTGGTATAATAATAAAAACAAATAAACAAAAACAATGCCCAAGCTAGGGATGCGCGATACCATCCGATGTCCGATATTCCAGAGGATCGATACTTTACTTGCGTCTAGCTCCTACATGCAACATGCAACTAAGCTTTCGGGCGTTTTCAGATCCCGAGGTTAACGCGCGACGATTTAAATAATGTAATGGGTATAAATTAATGTTAAATTAGATAATTTTATATGTACAGTGTACATAATATGCGTTATGAAGGACAAATTCGGTTTGTTTCACAGGTGGTCCCATTAAAATATTATGCATTCGAGGAAACACATGCAAGCTGCTGTATATTTCGTAATAAGTGCATACAAAGTACGGGCACGTGTTACAATAAGTAATATTTCACTTTTCGTACGGCCCTCCGCTCGCTACGGGGGCTCAAGAAAAGGAAACTAACCAGGGGCTAACCCAAACGTAGCCCAAGACATACCCAAAATCAAGAAAAAACTATTTGCTAACCAAAACTAACCCAAGACATACTTAAAAAACTGTTTAGAAACTCAACCGTAAAAAAAAATAAAAAAATAGCAACGGGGTTCGAACCCGAGCCGCCGATAGATACAATATTCAGAACCAACGATCTAAGCCTCTAGACCACCAAGGCTTATACCGCAAATTGATTGCATCACGAAGACATAGCGCGAATACAATCGCTCGAGTCATCGCCACATACACTAGATGGCGCTGGAGTCGTAAGAGAGAGAGGAAAGCTTAGTTGCATGTAGGAGCTAGACGCAAGTGATACTTTTACGTCCGATACTCGATATTTAGGATCGATACTTTGCTTTGCGATACAACGGTGGATACAATGCCGTGACATTGTGTTGTATCGATGCCTACGAACTGGGAAGCGATATTTCAGTTCGTAGTGCACTTGTGAATGCATGATCTTTAAAGACCTGTATTTATCGGCAAGTATATGGCCCTCCGCTCGCTTCGGAGCTCAAGAAAAGGAAACTAACCAAGTGCTAACCCAAGAAAAATCAAGAAAAAAAAAGTACTGTGCACTTCTTAAACTTAAACGCCCTAGCCTTATACAATACATATCGTATCGGATTTGGTTGGAAATAGTTTTTTTAAATATACCACTCAATGAACAAAAAGGGAGGGCCTAAATGAAAATAAATATTCTTCATAAAAGTTTCGCTTATGTATTGACAAGGTAATGTAGCAAATCCCATATTTTTTGCTTGCAAACTAACAAAGATATCGCGATAAAATCTTATACTTATCGCCACGGATTTGGTTAAAAAGTAGTTTTTTTTTAAATATATCACTCAATTAACAATAAGGGGAGGCCTAAATGAAAAAAAAATATTCTTCATAAAAGTTTTGCTTATGTCTTGACAAGGTAATAGAGCAAATCCCATATCTTTTATTTGTAAACTAACAAAGATATCACAATAACAATATTCTCATATATTTCATTCCCTAGGTCATGTCGCTCGTCGTGGGTCGTCCGCCGTGTATTGCGATCGCCCGCCGTGTGTCAGTGATCGAGGATCGCGACCTTTAAATTTTACTCCCGGCGCGCGTTAAGAAGTTTCAGTTCATAAACTGTTTACTTAAGAAAAAAAAACAAAACCGACGGGATTTGAACCTGGGTCGCCGAAGTGAAGACCATCCATGCAGATCCCTAGACCATCTGTTGACTTAGGACTTACAAACAACTGGTTGCATCGCCAAAATAGCGGCTAGGTCGCGCCGGTCTAAATTCGTTCCCCCAGGGAAAAATACTGCGCGCAACGCGACGTTACGAGAATTTCATGTCGTTGCGGTTCAGCAAAGTCTTTTCAAGCGGTGTAGTGGTGTAATAGACAGAATCTTTGCTTGCTCGGGTTTGATTCCCGTTGGTTGCAAGACTTTTTTTGTTTGTAACAAGTTTTATTTATTCATTTTGAGTGCCTTGGGTTAGTTTTTGTTGGTTGCGCCCCCGTAGCGAACGAAACGAGCGAAGGGCAACGCGTGAAGTGAAATATATTATAATACTTCTGACACAATCGCGTCGGGAACACTTTTAGACCGACGCGACCTAGTCGCTAGTTCTAGTGTTCTCACGGCCACCCCCACCGTTACCTAGCCAGCTGACACCTCATACGCAACTATATGATAGGAGTACTATGGAGATCGGTGGGGTACAATCGATTGTTGATATAACGAAACTTCTTTAAATCGTTGCATAAACTGTACAGGGTTATCCAACGAGGACTAGACAAGGCGATTTTTTTACTTTCCCTGTACTTTTATAAAAAAAAAACTAAAATAGCCATCTTATGTAATTTTCTCCCGCGAATTCGGATATGTTCAGCAAAAAACAATTGAACATCAAATAAAAGTGCTAGGGGTCACTTTGATATATTTTTAAATGGAACACCCTGTATATTACTACATTTTTGGACTCTCTAGAAAAATCTAAACACATTTTGTGTATAATATACTATACCTTTATCTTTAGCTGTTTACCAAATATTGACAGTTGAAAGTCGGGCATTTTGACAGGCTCTAAAATCTAAACCGCACGAGATCAAAGAAAACGGTTTGCACATTCCTATCTTGGGTTTTCATAAGCTATCGAATGATAGTAACTTTGAATTTAACCGGAGGTTTAAAAGATCCGGTTAATTTTATCCGCAGGTTAAATTTGAAGATACTGTCATTCGATAGTTTATGAAAACTTAAGATAGGAATGTGCAAACCGTTTTCTTTGATCTTGTGCGGTTCAGATTTTAGAACCTGTCAAAGTGTCAAAATATCCGACCTTCAACTGTCACCATTTGGTAAACAGCTAAAGATATTATAAACAAAATGTGTTTAGATTTTTCTAGAGAGTCCAAAAATGTAGTAATATACAGGGTGTTCCATTTAAAAAAATATCAAAGTAACCCCTAGCACTTTTATTTGATGTTCAATTGTTTTTTGCTGAACATATCCGAATTCGCGGGAGAAATTTACATAATATGGCTATTTCACTTTTTTTTTTATAAAAGTACAGGGAAAGTCAAAAAGTCGCCTTGTCTAGTCCTCGTTGGATAACCCTGTACACGGGCTGTAGGACTATCAGGGGTGGGACCCTGCTTTGTTCACGTGTATCAGCCGAGTCCCCGGGTGATATTTCATCGGACGAGGGAAGTTTTGTTTATGTCTGTCCATCCCACCATTTTCTTCTGGAGTGACGATCACTCCATTATCGATTCCATCGAAGGGCCGGTTCAACGTTGACAGGTCGGTAATCTGCTCTGGATTTGTGGGTATTAAGATGTTATTTACACAAAGTGCATTTTAATTTTTCGACGTATTCATACTTTTCGGATTTGATACTTCGGCCCAAGTAACGGCAGTTCTTGATGACGTTGACAATAACATCGGCATAAGCGCACGCACAGGCAATGGCGCTGTCCAGCGAGAATATAATTGGCGCTGTCGCTGTTACCTCCGGAAAGTTCGAAATCCCAAGAATGCGTTGTTGAAATTCCTGAGATTTTTCAGCGGCATTCATTTTGATGCACACTTCAGGTTTTTCCAATAAATCCAATGCACTATTATTTTGGAATGCACTGAGTTTGTCCTCTAGAAGTTTCTTTTCTGCTCCAGGAGGGCAATTTATAAAAACGACCACTAAATATTTTCCAACCAAGAATTCATGGTACAGATATACCGTTTTAACTTGTTTTCCAAACCTCCCGCTTTTAGTTTAAACTTTTAAGAACGTCAATATAAAGTTTTAGAGGAAAAACATATAAATAAGTAATTCCATGTTGCAGAATATTAAATATATCAAATAAAACATTTCATTATATATCATAAATGTGTAATTATTAAGTAAAATCACAATTAGCTTATTAGGATCCTTATTAAATTTAGATATTTTGGATATTTTATTGAGATTCAATTAAAATAATCTCATGTGAAGTAAATTTTATTATCCCAAAAGAACTTACCAAAGAGAAGTTTAGGGTATATTTATCTTATTGCAGTAAATATTCATATGAAATATATTTATATAACAAATAGTATGAAATACTTCTTGGAATTATATTTCAGTTTCTTTTCTTATGTTGTTAGGCTTATATGTAAATATTTTATATCGTTGAACAAATTATTTTGAGATCGTTTCCAAAGTAGAAAGAGTGTTGACCGAATCATCTCTGTCTACTAAAAAGCCCCAAAGTTTTTTTTATATAAAGTAGAGCGTTCAACTAACAGTTTTGATATGTAAAAGCTAACAATAAAAAAATAAAATTATATAAATATAGTAGGTAAATGTGACATTATTCGCGTTTTTTCTTTTTAGATGCCCCAGACAATATGCTATAAAGAGCAGATATCACTGCTTTTAGGGCAAAATATGACACTACCAATCCAACTAATACAACTGCTATCACATCCAGCAAGAGATATTCATATAACGGTACATCTGCCATTGTACTTCTAAGGGCTGGCGCACCATTATTTCTTATGACGTATTCGGACCACCACACTGCACGCTCTAAACCAGTCATTGGTTGGTCGAAGGAAACGTCACGAATTTTCTTCATATTTTTTGAATAGCTACAAAGACGAAAGCTATATTTTAGTACATCAATTCAAAGTAAACTTGTGACATGGAGAATGTTAACGATTTATCGACAAAGTAACTTACTTAAAAAATATTAAATAAGATTGTATAACTATGTCAACAAATGCGTAGAAAAGCTACAAAAATAAACAAAACAAGTCACAAAATCACGTCATCAGTAAATCCCAATTTTATTAAATTCTTATTTAAAGATAGGTACGAATTTACTTAAACCCGGAATTCGGATTTTTTAAAAGTTTCAAACTCGAAGTTCGAATGTTATTATATAAGGATTGTTACATGCCAATTTAGCATGAAAACATGTAACAGATAGAGCATGAAAACACGTAACAATAAAGTCAGTTATTACACCTTTAATCCCAGATCTATTACTAGACTACGAGACTATTTACTCGTTTGAATCCTGCCTTTTATCGAACTATTAGAGGAATAGATTGAAAGCACGGTAGTATATATACGTAACTTGTTTTTCTCTGGTTGATATCTCTGGCTTAGTACATAATCAATCAGTAAATCGTATCGTACTCTGCCCCGCTGGCGAGAAAACATTCAAGTAAACATTCAAGTTTTAGGCCGCATTATAGCAATGCACTTCAAAAACGTTCAATTAAATCACTTACTTTGCGAATGATTTCCTCTTCGATGATAATACACATTAAAACCGGTCTCATGAATGTCAGAAAGGGTCTGGTGCAGATGAGGTAACTTCTTAATAATGGGTTTTTTGGAAAAATTTTGGTACCAATCGATTCGTTTTTTTATTTTCTTTCCAAAAAAGTGAGGATCATCGAGATATTATCACGTTTTTTTGGAAAAAAATTGATATTAAATGTTCGTAATGTCGGTGCAATAAGCCATATTTCCATTACAGACGCGACGTTTTTAAAGCAATTTAAGCATCAAGTAGGCTTTGCAAAATGCGAGGCAAAATGTCAAAGTTAACAAAAGCCAAATTTAAAACCGTTAATGTCGATTTGTTGACAGCATTTCGAAAGCTTTTTAAAGATCGTGATTGAAACGCAATAAAAATGGAAATTCAAGGTTCATTCGAGCTATATGAAATCGTATTAAATTATAGCAATGAGAACTATACGATTTTTTAGTAGGTAAAGTATTACTTAGGGAGAATTTAAGGTGTAAAAATCGGGACAGTGCACAATTAAACAGCGGGCGGACAAACCATTTGGATTTTTTTTTACTGCAACGGATGCCGTAAGCAGTACTCAGTGTTAATAGGATCGTTTTTTAAAAAATCCAAAGTACCAATTCGGCAGCAACTATGTCTTTTTTGGCACTGGTCATGTGGAATGAGATCGGGACTAGCAGCGGCAGAATTAGGAGCAGGAATAAGGAAGAAAAGTATAATACAAATATACAGATATTTGTTCTTGGTATTTGCTTCGCGAAAGCCATTCTTCATGCAAGTGCGTAGTGCATAAAACGAGACGGAACTAACCCAAACTAACCCAAGCTAACCGAAATTGTTTCCCGTAGGTTTGCATGAAGAATGGCACGTGCGTAGTGCCTAAACCGAGACGATTCATGCACGTGCGTAGTGCCTAAACCGAGACGATTCATGCAAGTGCGTAGTGCATAAAACGAGACGGAACTAACCCAAACTAACCCAAGCTAACCGAAATTGTTTCTCCGAGGTGTGAATGAAGAATGGCTTGCGCTTCGCGCAAGCCATTCCTCATGCAAGTGCGTAGTGCATAAAACGAGACGGAACTAACCCAAGCTAACCCAAACTAACCCAAGCTAATCCAAACTAACCCAAGCTAACCGAAATTGTTTCTCCTACGTTTGCATGAAGAATGCAAGTGCATAGTGCATAAAACAAGTGCGTAGTGCATAAAACGAGACGGAAGTAACCCAAGCTAACTCAAACTAACCGAAGCTAACCGAAATTGTTTCCCGTACGTTTGCATGAAGAAAGGCTTGCGCTTCGCGCAAGCCATTCTTCATGCACGTGCGTAGTGCCTAAACCGAGACGATTCATGCAAGTGCGTAGTGCATAAAACGAGACGGAACTAACCCAAGCTAACCCAAACTAACCCAAGCTAATCCAAACTAACACAAGCTAACCGAAATTGTTTCCCCTACGTTTGCATGAAGAATGGCTTGCGCTTCGCGCAAGCCATTCTTCATGCCTAGCGCCTACGTGCGTAGTGCCTAAACCGAGACGAAACTAACCGAAAGGTAACCCAAACTAACTCGGAGTAGGTCGGACTATGTCGTAGGTAACGCAGAGTAGCTTGGAGTAGGTCGTAGGTAATGCGGAGTGGCTCGTAGTAGCTTGGAGTAGCTCGTAAGTAGCTTGGAGTAGCTCGTATGTAACGCGGAGTGGCTCGGAGTAGCTTGGATCAGGTCATAAGTAGCTCAGAGTAGTGTGTAGATTGCTCGAACTAGGGCGTAGGTAGCGCGGAGTGGCTCTGACTAGCTTGGAGTGGTTGGAGTAGCTCGTAGGTAGCGCAGACTGGCTTGGAGTATGTCGTAGGTATCGCGGAGTAGATTGGAGTAGGTCGCAAATAGCGCGGAGTGACTCAGACTAGCTTGGAGTAAGTCATAAGTAACTTAGACCAGTTTGGAGTATGATATATAGACAACCGAGACTAGGTTGGAGAAGGTCGTAGGTAGCGCGGAGTAGGTGGTAAGTAGTGCGGAGTTGCTCGAAGTAACTAGGAGCAGATCGTAAGTAGCTTAGAGTAGCTTGGAGTAGATCGTAGGTAGTTCGGAGTAGGTCGTAACATTGTTTATATTTATATAAACAATGGTCGTAGGTAGCTCGGAGTGTAGTTCATAATAAGTCGTAAGTAGTTTGAATTATTACTCACTTTTCTCGCTCGAATAGCAAACACAACAAACAACCGAAACTAAGAAATAAAAATAAATTATTTCATAAAACAGATTTCATTACATTAATTTGAGTTCGCTATACTCCTGGAGTGTGCGGAGGCTAACCTGGCCATCGCATGAAATGTAGCGCGCTTACTTGGCTTATTTTGGATTGGCTAAAGGGCGATCACATTGCCTTATTTTCAATAAGAGAAATATGCAACATTTGGCAACCTTGACCGAGACCTCCGTGTCACTATGTCAAATATCAATTATTTACCGTTTTTAAATTTGCTTGCTTCAGGTTTGATCTTGATTTTCACCTGCGCAAGTAGTAAGGTGTTTTAGTGAATTTACACAAGTTTAAACTTAAAACTTGAACTGTGGAGACACAAATGTGGTGGTTCTTCAAATTTTCTTGGCTTTATCTCAACCAGAATCGCTTAAACTACTCTAGACACCCCCTTGAAAACAAAAGAAAGTTTGCAAGGCGGACAACCTATAAATTATTATCTTTTCAACCAGACCCCATGTAAGTTGCAATAATTTAAAGTTTTTAATAATTTGCTTATAAAAATATTCACAAAATGAATGATAGTTGTATTTATCAAAAAATATTCAGTTTTTTGTCAAATTTGACATTTGAAAAATACTACTTGATGCTTAAATTGTCTTTAAAACGTCACTTCTGACATAAAAGTATGGCTTATTGCACCCACATTACGAACATTTAATATCAATTTTTTACCAAAAAAACGTGATAATATCTCGATGATCCTCACTTTTTGGAAAGAAAATAAAAAAACGAATCGATTGGTACCAAAATTTTTCCAAAAAACCCATTATTAAGAAGTTACCTTATGTGCACCAGAACCGTCAGAAACATTGGTTTTGGTTTTTCTCGGTTATTATTCCTTGGTTTGTTTCAATATTTTATAGGGAAAAGTTAAGGTTCAGTCAATGTTTACTTTTGATATAACCTTCAAACAATAATAATAAATCGTGTTAGAATAAAAATAAGAATTGTTGGTTGCCTATGGACAAATGGAAGGGATATTCTTGGAACGTTGCCAGATGTTATATTCGCTATCGGTCGTCATGCGATTTTGACGTGGTTACGGTTTAAGCCAACAAGAAAATACATAATTAACCGATGTGCTATCGTCAGTTTGATATTAAACGACTGTTTTTCGCTTTCGCTTTAAAAATACGCAGTCAGGATGTGTTAGTAAATGCGTGTATTCCCTAACTTGGCAACGTCGCTTGAATTGCTTCGCAGATGTTTCGGCAAGAAAACCGGCTCTAGCTTAAGGTACCTTTAGGTCTGATTACGAACTTATGCGTTGAATAGATTTGATGGCAGGAGTTTTATATGGCGCCGGCCGGAACGAATTGGTCTTTGGTTGTCTGGGCATTGTCAATGATGGATTTATCCTTGGATTTCTTTGTTCTGCCAGCAGTACATAATATCATACAGCCTTAGAGAAGTTTCATTGCATATTGCAGATGTTGGCAGGTTTGGCGATAACCGGCTGGTAGTATTTTGCGTGGGCTGCAGAACAGTGTAAATTGGGCCTGTGGCCGAGTTTTTGCTAGCTTTTTAACATAGAATTTCACGATATAGGTAGTTGATCTTGGCCAGATTTCGTTCTCTTTCTTTGGTAAACCGTGTATCGTGGGTAAACCCTCAAAGGAGGTAGTGCGTTGCTTGATAAAAAGTTTAAGAATTTTTAATTCACCCTAAGGGGGATTATACTTATTTCGGGTATAAAGTGGCATAGTTACTAGGTTGCTGTAGGAAATAGCTTGACTGTGGACTGGTTGGTTTTTGCCTAAAGTCAAGATTTTGGTTAGTGACTAGCCACGTGCAGTGAATTCTGGAACAAAGTACGCCGTTTCCTTCCTCGAGGAATGCCTGTGGAAGAGAGCGTTGCTCCCATTTCGTCATTACCATCGAAAAACCCTACGTAGTTAGATAAATAAATATATATCTTATATTTTGTACATACTCATTATTTTCTGTACAGGGGAATTTATTCTATCAAGGTGTAAGTTACTGTATTATAGTTTATTAACGGGTCTCAGAGGGAATTGAAATACTGCACAATACTGCTATATAGAGAGTATTACTTTCTAAAATTTATTAATTCTTGCACGTATATTATGCAATATCGTCACAAAAGATAACTTGGGCCTAGAACAGGCATAGCATGATTTATTTATACTCATTATGTTTACAAGAAGTAACATTCTGGGGAATACAAGCGTATTGAATAATAGTTTCCGATACCGTCCTCGGTATGATGGTGCAGTCGAACACTCATAGCTGATTCTTTGTCTTTATGGACACCCGTATTGTATAATAGGGTATAAAGTTGTATATAATCTTTGATACATTTTTTTTCTACTTTGAATTTTGCTTATAAGAACTTGTAAAGTCGTACATAAGCTTAGTAAATTTAGATTTAATATTAATGACATAAATGTACAAGCTTTGTTCTTGCCTGGGGGTCTAAACTCTTAACAAAGCAAACAGTGGTTATATTATTGGTCAGTTTTCTTAATATTTTATGTCTATCACCTGTAGGGTTGATATGATATTGGCTTTATTATGTCCTTCGCATTTTGGCAAGACGACTCTCATTCTTATTTTTAAGTACGCTCATTATTATTTTTAAATATTCTTTGAGTGGAGAGTATTCTGGAAGAGGAGCTGCCGGAAATTGCAGTAAGAGAATGCATACTTAGCGCTTGGTCTTCTTTCAGGGTTTTTTTTCCTGGGAGCCAGTTTATGGGAGCTAATTTGGCTGGAGGTATTTTGCTTGGAGTTGGGTATCTGGAGCAAGCTATTTTGTTTGGAGCGAGCTTTGCTTGAAGAGAGACTAAGTAGCTAACCAAGTAGCTAACAGGCAGTACAGTTGGTTGTGTTTGTTGGTACCGACTGTAGCCATAGAGGCATGGGCATTACTTCAAATGCCACTGAGAGTTTATGAGTCCCAAGGTGCATAGCAGTAGTCTACGTGCAGAAGGCCGTAGGTGATATCGGCGAAGACCAGTAAAGATAAGTTTAGGTTATTGATATTTTCAGCGTGTTATTGGTATTTTTCAGCGTATAATAGATTGCGTATTTTAGTTTTTCCAGCGTTGTATCATATCGCGTATTTTAGTTTTCTGCGTGGTACTGATATAACTATACTCGATACTGTTTCGGTGTAAGCACAGCTTACCAATGCGAATCTAATTAACTGCTGTATTTACTAGTGTGGATCTATTGATGCTCATAGTTTATATTACATTTCTTATTCTTACAATTTGATTTATATTGTCTTAAATGATCAACATTGTCGTACTAATTTATTGACTATTCAGTTATAATAATTTTTACATACGGTATTTAATGCTCTAAATCAGTAAGGTTTATTTATGTACAACTGCGAGTCGTCTACCATGGTAAACGCGCCCAAAGTTTTAGTAGCTACGATTAGACGGATCTCTTAATTACTAGTATGATGAGACGATAGATGTCTTAGGTATATTGTGATTATTGATTAATTTGTTGAACTTGGTTTTGATCTTTCGTAATAGTTTGGTATTTTGTTGGTACTTCCGTTGTAGCTAAACGTGCCTAAAAGTTGTTCGATCATTCTTTATCTGGTCACTTCTATTATAATTCAATTTAATTCAAATTTCTGTCGGTATGTAGACGCAATTGATATTTATTATTATTTCTATATTTATGAGCATATAGGTTATTACTTATTTTCAATTAAGATCTTTTACCTGTTTCTTTATATTTATATCATTTTGTTTGTGGAAAGAAATTGACAAAACGTTAACGTCAAACCTAACGAACGCCAATAAATTTAAACCTGCACGAACGTTACCGTCTTTTATTTGTTCTGAAGTACCTCAACCAAACAGGTGTAGTTAATAGTCATTTTGGATGTGAATCGCCCTTGTGTAGCGGATAATCGTCGATTTTGGATCGCCCTTATGGATTCTTAAGACCGAGGATTTTCTAGTTTGGGTCTGCGGACTTGGATATTTCAAACTGGTGGCGCCCTGGTCAAGAGTAAGTAATTGACCCACTCCCACGCCGACGAGCAAGTCGGAGCACACATGTTGCGCTGGCCGCATCCTTAAGGGTAGGTATCATGTTATTCATTATATCTCGCTAACACATTTTAAAGGGTTTTACGCGCAACATATCTCGAAGGGCTCAATTTTATTAATTTCAACTTTTAAATACTAGTGAGTTTTAGTAAATTCTGACCTGGAAGTTCGTATAATATTCAGGCTGAAATATAGGAAAAGCCGATGTTTGAAGCCAGAATTCAATAAAATTTGGACGAATCGTTTTTTAAATTTTGATTTTAATATGGAAAGTTGCATTTTTGATGTAATATTTCTACGCCTTTGTATCTATTCATAAACATTGAAAAATATTTAGTGTCGCCAATATATATAAAAACGGTTGATTATTTTGTAAAAGATCATATTAAAGTTTGTTTTTTTTGAAGACTATAAGATGAAAATAATTTTAATTGAGCGAGGTCGGTCAAAAAGAAGAGGGAAAGATTTTTAAAAAAATAAAATCTGGTAAGGCATCAAGTTTACCGCGTAAGGGTGCTAAGAGATTGCTTACTTACTTTTTGTTTGTCGCGACTTCAATAACTGCCTGTTTCAGAGAGTCGGGAGTAAACTCGTGGAGAGAAAGTTGAACAGCCACTCCCAGTTCGACCAGCTTATTAACGTTGCCTTGTTGGTCGACGATGAGTGGAATCCCAACCAGAGGCACCGCTCTGGCTATTGCTTCTTCACTGGACTGCAAACCACCCTGGGTAACGAACACTTTCACATTGAGATGTGCTAAAATTGTACAATAAGTCTTTCTATATTACTTGGAGTGTATAAACTCGAACTTTTTCGCGCTATATTTTTACCAGCTACAAAACGATCCGTTTATCTTACCTAAAACATCTTGTTGTGGAAACCATTTTCTGGTAATCACATTGTCTTTTACATCGGGCACTTCATCAGATTCCCATTTCCATAACACAGTATACGGCAAACTTGAGAGACCCTCTATAATAACGCTTCTTACGGATGCGAACATAGCAGAACTTTTGGCACTGGATCCCAGGCTAAAGTATACAGCGCCTTGTGTGGAATTGTTCAAAATTTCGTCCAGATCCTAAAAATCAAATAGCATTTTTTTTTTCTATTACTGGCTGAAACTGGTGAAATTCCTCTACAATTAAGACGTAATTATTTAGCACAAAAGTTTTTAATC